>VZTU01003584.1:93701-131050 GCA_013400835.1 Zapornia atra | reverse complement strand
CACCCCTGGAGTGCATGATTGCAGGGTGAGGGGAAAAGTGCTTGTAAGAGAACAGGGCGAGATGAAGGAAATAAGGTCTGGGCCAAGCATCCTGTTTCACTCCGGTGAGAACACAATTAAGCTGAGCCACCCCAAGAAGTTTCCTTCTAATCAACAGCCACCTCAGTTACAAAGTCCTCCAGAACCTGGACGCTGGAACAATGCAATTAACAGAGAAAAAGAGAAAAGGCAAAAGACGACAGGTACAAACTTAGCCTGCCTTTGTTTCTTGCTACACGTGTGATAATGGGATGCATTCCCATTCCGGGGAAGGGGCCTATTGAGTTATTTGAATGGTCTCCTTTCCCTCCACAGATGGGAATGAACGTGTTATTGTTGCGCAGTGCTCTGGCTGCATGGTGTGAGTGCAGAACTGTAAGCCTTGTGGTCCTGAGCTAGCCAGGGCTTCCATCCTTACACAAGCCATCGGCTTTCTCCCATCTCAGTTTCCTCATCTTCAAACTAGTGAAAATACTTGCCCTTGGAGCTCCTCGAAGGTTAAGTGTACACTCAGCAGCAAAGGAAAGTTATTAAGCATATATACGCAGCACGAGTGTGTACGCACACAGCACTGGTCACCTGGGTTCCCAGAGTCCCCACCTTTGCATACAGTGCAACAGCCCTGGGTACACGGAGCAACCGCATCTCACTTGGTGGTGCTCCTTATCCCCATCAGGAATTCCCGTGTTGCAGACAGCCACTCTTCAACAGTCTGTCACCTCCGGATCAAAATGAGAAATAGCAGTAATTTTTAACCACACTACACAAGGGTTCCTGAACCTCAAGGAAAGGTTATTTGTGAGAGCATGAAAAAAAAAAAATTATTTACTTTTTTTTTAACATTAGGCGAAATGTGAATCGTGAAAGAAAAGCTTTAACAAGCTTTGTCTCTGCAAACTTGGGATAATCACGTTGTGCCTACACACAACTCTAACAAAATTAGATTTGTATAGTAGATGTAGATTTCCTGGTAGACAGGGAATGCCATAAGCTTGTCACAGAGGGTTTCTTTCAGGAGAAGCCCCCTCACAACAGAGCTCAAGTGTCCAGAAATCTCCTGAAGCCATTCCTATTTCCTTTTTTGCAGCACTGTGGATTTGCTGAATTTTAGGGTGGGATGATGGATCCGTATTTCAAATACAAATGGCAGTATGCCATGGCGGCCTGGAGCTGGACAGCTGGTTAGATGGGAGGAGCAGAAAGCCCTACCCTGGTCCATTTTCAGAAAGGTGAGGAGGACCAAAAACCAATTCTTTCTGTGAATCTCTCTTGCACTTTTTTGATTTTATTCACATGGAAACTAAAGGAAGCATTTTCCTTTACCTTTGTTTTAAATTATTGTCTCACGTTAGAAGGTTCATGTCAATTGTCAGGGTGATAGTTGTGTGCATGTAATTCTGTATTCTTCACTCAAGGTACAACCTCAAAACCCCCTATTGATTTTCAGACTTTTCAAGCGCTTTTTGCACCATCCTGTGCTACACGAGTACGTACCACACACGTTTTGAGGGTTTTTTTTTAATTTAAACATTTGTGTTTACAGGTAATTTTCCAGTATTCAGAAAATGTGGTAAAAGTAGAAGTGTGAAACAGTCGTAAGATGCTAGAAAGTGTCGTGCCAGATCCTAGAAAAGCTTCTCGGAATCAACACAGCTGGCCAGGAAATACCCCTGCCTGCAGCCCACGTTCTGTCCGCTTTTCAAAAAGGGGGTTTTAAGAGGTTTCATTTTAATGTTTTAATGTCACAGCAGACTAGGGCGCCTTACAGTAATCAATGCTTGAAACTGATTAATTCTGAGGATGCGCTAAAGGGTGTGCTGTTATATAGAAAGAAAAGGGGATTTTACCCATTTATTATTTGCATAATGATTGAGGACTCCCCTCAGTTGAGTGCTTGCTAATTTGCAAGACAAAAAATGAATGCTCACTTTCAACACGCACCTCTAGTTAAGTCCTGGTGGAAACCCAGGCCCGAGACTCCTCTTTGCACTTTTGCATACAGCTGAACCTGCGCCCTCAGAGCCGTACAGTGCTACTGCTGAGATTTTCAAAGCAGCCTCTGAAATTTAGTGGGATTTTCGCATGAGACTCTCTTCTCTATTTTGAGAAACTGAGAGTAGGTGCAGGTGCAAGCAAAGATAAGAATATAAATTCTAACTTGAAGTTAAAGAACCAATATGAAATAACTAATTAGAAGTCATAAATCAAATGCTTGTTATCCGGTGTTTACATGTCAGCAGAAAAGAGAACTGTGTGACTTCCTAAATAACTTAGCACACGGGAGAACTCATGCTACGCAAGTGCCATTCGTTGCCTGCATTATAAGAAAACTAATCATGTAGGAAATGACCACTTGATCCTAGTAGCAGATCCCTGCTCAGTACTCCGTCAGAGATCAAAACGGCAAGGCGGCGCTTGCTCCCCTCTCAAGGAATTCCTTCTGGGACTCAAAGNGAAATGAGGTTAAATACCTCACACACAATGCTTGCGCATCAGGCACTATCCTGCTCTTTCACAGGACAGGCTGATTTTGTATCCAGGCGCGTGTTCAGAGTGATCAGCCTTCCTACGCTTCCCACCGCTGCTGCTTTAACTGGATTTCCCTGCGCTGAATGTTTTGGCAGGCTTTACAAATAGAAGTGCAGCTTTTGACCTCCGGGCATTATCCGAGCCCGCACCACACATTCGTCAGCCTGAATGCAGTGTTAGTTTTATGGACATTTCCGCTATCGATTCATGAAAGTTTCTAGTCTTCCCAGTTCTCCTTTCTGATCAGAGGAGCACCTGTTAGTCTCAGGACCGTGCAAGCCCACATCAACCATTCGCACACCAGCGCAGCCTCTGAGATCGCCACGGCACGCCTCAGCACCCTTGTGGGCACAGAAGGCTTGTATCAGCACTGGCGAACTGAGGAAAAACAGGTCTGCAAAGGCAAAGACCACTGCTCAGCGAGCTGCCAACCCAAAAGGGGGCAGGTGGCACCTGTGAGGAGCACTTTGGCGCAAACAGGATTATGGCACAACAGGATGAAACAAGGCCAGCATTTGGTTTCATTGAACACCATAGAGGACCTCTGGCATTGAAGGCTCCACAACAACCTGTGCAAAAATCCATAGTTGGTGCAGCTCAGCACACAGTTTGTAAGTTCTGGCTCTCAGTCTGTTTGCAAAACCCAAGAAGTCCGTGTACACCCAGGCGTCACGCACGGGCCTGATAATCATCTGCCCTGCTCCATCAAAGAACTTGCTGCTTCACTCACCTAAACACAGATGCACTGTTTTGACTGAAAAAATATATAAATGTAAATTTAACACCTTCCCTGCGTCATTGTTACCACAGTTGGGAACGGCATCCCTTGTATGCAGCTCCCCAGGGTTTAATAGGTGAGTTGATTGTATCACCCACTCCAGATGAGCAGGATACTTTGCTCTGAGAGGTCCCTGGACATTCACCAAGCGAAGCACTTCGGTTTACTGCATGGGATAATGTCTCTCTCTAGTGGCTAGGTACAGTCAGTAGAGCAGCCTGCTTTACTTGCAGTTTTGATGGCGTTTTTCTAGTTAAACAATCACTGTCATCATCAAATTCTGTGTAAAGTTCCCAGATTTAAGCACTTTATCGAGCACATCATTGACATGAGGTTCTGACTTTGCTAAATCCAATTAGCAAATGTTCATTTTGCAGGGATTGTTAGCTGTTTAATTTTACAGAAAGAATATTGCTTTGCTAAGAGGTGGAAGTTGGTGAAAATACCCAAGGTTTGGGAATTTGTTTCTGGCCAAGTGTATCTCAACCAAACACAAGCTTTTGGCACTGGGAGTCTCAGGACACTTCTAAAATCCCAGGGATATATAATATTTAGGCAGAGGGTGAGAATAAGCTTTTGTCTCAGCTCCTGACATCTTTCAACCTCTTGTTCTCCTAAAAGTCAACAGAATGTTCAAGGAAGGTAAATTCTGATACAAAACAAGTGATATTCAAGTATTAGGAACCTTGATATAGGTTCTCTCTTCCTCTCCACTTGCTAACAAGTTTAGCTCAAGTGATCCGTGACCAAAGGCCAGATTTTTAGACATAACTGGATGCAAAAAAGATAACAGCTACACATCTAGGAGGGACTGCTGAAACTCTCCCTTGCACATATGAAGAAAATCCCATTGAATGCCTGCCCTTCTGAAAATCCTGTTATGCACCCAGTTTTCTCAAAACAAGAACTGACCTTCACCATTACTGATAGGCAATAGTTGTTTCGTAAAAATAAAGTAGGGATTTCAATCCAGCCAACCACCCCCATGGTCATTGATACTGACTGGGGTGGGAATTTGTTACAGTAAGACACTAAGGGGCGGTCCGTACTGCCACTGTCAAGGCTATGTGTGTAACTGGGAGATTTCCATCTCTCAGGCTGCCTGTCTTGACATAAGAGTCAGTAAAACCTTAAGACTGAATATCAAACGATGGTGTTTCTGAGCAGGCCTGTCCAGTTGTGCGGGCACAGAGAAGAAGCGAACTGTAATCCCTCTGCAGATGTCTTGCAAGAGCATCATTCCCTGAAACAGCAGGACAGCTATGTTGGGTGGTGGAGCACCCAGAGTTTGGACACGTTGAGGACTCTGTTGGGGAAAGTTGCCCCCCTGCCGTGGCACTGAGGTGGAGAGAGTAGTGAGATGGCAGCTGGGAGCAAGCCCATATTCCACCCTGGCTCTTCCTAATGCAATGCAGCTTCACTTCAGTGAAGGGGAGAGTCATGGGAGAGATGGGAACTGCAGGAGAGAAAGGAATGCTGGCTAAGGGGGAGGATGTTCTCGTGCTAGCAAGAAAACGTTGCCCTCGCATATGGCTAAGCTGCGAAGGGAAACTTGGGGAAAGGAAGCGGCAGGGAAAGCTCTTCCACCAAATTATTAACAAGACAGTAATTAGGGCTGAAGAAATAATGTCCTCATGTTGTCCCAAGGCTGCAAACAAATCAGTGGCAGCAAAACAAGATCTAAGATGTCTTTTGGTGCCATTCTGCATTTCCTAGAGCATGCTATTTTTCATTTAAGGGAAAACAAACAAGAGAAATCCTACTGTGAGATGAACTGCAGCCTTTTCTAACACAGGGCATACTGTGTCTTGTAGGCCATGGCACTGCATTTATCTGGGGCAAGCAAAGGTTTTGCCTAGTTCTAAGCCCAGTGAAATGGCAGAATTTGAACTTCTGGACCTGTCCGAAGCCTCCAGCCTACTCTGAAGCATTATCACACGCAGAGCAGGTGGCAAGGGCAACCCTGACACTGGAGAAAAATCAGGCTGTCATCTTCTGGAGCAGGACTGTCGGTGCACCTAGAGCATGACTGGCTGTGGTCTGGCCAGGCATGTCTGATGGCCACTAACAGGGGTCTCACTCGCTGTGGGTGGAGCCCTGCAGCAGCTAATGGCACGTTTCAGCAGGGAATAAGGCCTGTGAACTGCAGCTGTACATGAATATTGATAGCTGCCAAACGGCTCTTCTTTCTATCTCCCCTCCCAGGAGGAGTGAAGTGCTTTCTCAGCAAGGGTGGGACAGTGCTCCTGGTAAGGCAGGAAGGGGAGACAATTCCCAGTTGTGTCCTGTTTCTGCTGCCTTGGGGCTCACTGTTGCTTATACAAAAATGAGTGGTAAACCGGCCATTTACTTTGGAAGAGGCAGGATCAGGCCCTCATTTTCCTGCCAGACAACACACCCTCATAATTATGTATTCACACCATATTTTGATAATGGCTCCTTACAGACTAATTAATATGAATGTTTAAGAAGTCTAGTTTTAATATGTAAGTAGTGAAGGAGAGACTGCAGTCCTGTGGGAGATTATACATATTTCCCACTGATGAGTACCTTAGATCTTAATGCGCACGGAGAGCGGGAAGCATATGAATCTACAGAGCAAGATTCAGACCCTTCTTTTACAGGATGGATTTCATACAATTAAAAACCAGTTTTTCTGGGAGCAGCAGAGAAGATTATTTTTAGTTCTGAAAAGATGTGCCTCTGTTTGAGGTCTAATAACATGCAAACACTGAAGCTTTCCCGGCCATCAGAGGTGTGGATTCTCTGGTAGCTAACAGTGAGCTGCCTTTGTGGCATCTCTCTCACCACAGCATTAACAGGGTCTTTTTCTTCTATCCAACCAGCTATTTTCATGAAGATTGCAGGGACTCAGCAACTTTCAAATTAGTATCTTTCTACTGATTCTTGTTTGTGCCTCTCAGGCACAAAAGTTCCTGAGAGGGGAAAGAAGGACAGGCAAACAGAGATCATAACCACGTAAGACCTATTTCCTTAGGAAAGGGGCTTAAAAATCAGTTGTAAAATGAAAAAAACCCAAAACCACAATAAAACAATACAAAGAACAAAACACCAAACAGAGCAGCAAGAGCAATGGAAATGGAAATAAGTGCTAATGATCTGACTCACAGGGGTCTCATTATTAACAGGAACTGACTCATTGCATTTGTTAGAATGTTATCTCCCTTTCGTCTCTTGGGAGCAGAGCTGAGAAGGCCAGAAGAGGCTTACCCCAAGCACAGACCATGGTGGCAGGCCTGGCCAGTCCCTCATAACAATGTGTGGTTCCAGTGAAGAAGCCGAGGTGCTTGGCTTTTTGCATACCTGATTTAAATCTGTCCCTGAGAGGAACATGTATTTCCATGACAGCTAAGGCATATTGAAAGTCCTGGAGGTTTACCGCTAATACCTACATCAGTTCAAGGGCAGCTGTGATCATCTGAGTGGCTCAAAGTGTTTACAGGACAGAGTTCTCCTCTGCTTCCTGCCACAGAGGAAAAAAAAGGTCTATGTCGGGTTTTGCTGTGTGATGCAAAGTCTGCCATACACCTCTGAGCTATGTGATGCACTATAGATACGTGGAACATGATACTAGCACGTGGTGCCTGAAAGGCTGTCACAGTCCACTGCAGTTAAGCAAGGCACCTCTGAGAGCGAGGTGCCACCAGGTGACACGCACCCTGGCCTTCACGCTCCACGGTCACCTCTCTCCTTCGAGGATAGCCTCTGCCAGGCTGGCTAGCGGGCCATAGCAGAAGGACCAGCCCCATCCGGTGATGGTCATGCACACAACCTGGATACCAGTGCAAAATGTTTGCAGGAAGATGGAGCCAGGAGGCAAGGATGGCTTTATTTCTGATCCCACTAACTCCTAGTGCAGAAGTAGAGCTCAAGTCACCATTAGTCATTTTTTCGAGTCCATTTTACCATCTGCTATTCTGTCCTTTGCAACAGCTGACAACAGTGCAAGGACATGAGAGCTTTCATGTGATGGTTATTTAAAAACAAACACACACTCTGTTTTGTTGCCAAATATTTGTATTACTGGAGAAGTCAGGAGCCTTGGCCGTGGCTGGGAATCCATTGTTTGAGATGCTACAAGAGCAGAACAAAAGGATGGTGTCTGATTAATAATAAAACAAAAAAGCTTAAGTGTAACTCCAAATACAAAAGATGAAGGAGTAAGCTAACACAATGAAACAACATGTTTAACTCTATAAGCAAAGCTGAAGTCACCTAAGCACAGTCAAGCCTTTTTGCAGGTATCACCACATGGCTTTAATGTGGAGCTGGAGAAAGATAAAGAAATAATTCTAAGAATATTTCAGGGACTGAGGCACAGTGGGACCACAGAGGGAATGTGGGAAAAGACAAGGTAAAGATGGTGGCATCATGGGCTGACCAGAGTCACCCCAACAAGCCCACCTTGTTGGTTGCAGTTGGTTGGCAGCTACACCGAAATCGTGGAAAATCATCAAATGCCTGCCTTATCTGACAGTCTGTGAAGTCAGTCAATGCCAACAAAGTGCAAGTTCTTGGATTGCGTTCAGCTCACCTAGTAGTGGGCACTAACTCGTCAGCCCCTGGAGAAAGGGGAAGTGTCAAGTAGAAGTGGAAAATTAACTACTTTTCCCACCTCTCGAGGTAATCCTGGCAGATCAAAGCTGAAGCACAACAGAAGGCAGCTTGAAGAAATTTAAACTCCTTTACTACTTATCCTTTACTTCTGTGGCTGAGATCTGGGCGGCTGGCAGAGAATTCCCCATGAACACCATTTCCCTTTGAAATGTGTGCCCCCAGTTAATCTGAGGGAGTCCAGATCTGCAGACATTCTTAAAAGGTCCATCTTTTAAAGGGATATCTTTAGAAGGGCAACGCTGCCTGAAAAATGAAAGTTAATGTAGGAATAAACCTTCCTTCAGCTTTTTGCAGCAGGTACAGAAGAATATTCTTCTGCCTACCACATAAGGTGGTGTACAATTCCTAGCTCTACCACCAATTTTCCACATGCTTTAGGCAAAGCATTATTTTTATTAGTATGTTCCATTATATTTATATAATTATCTAACCTGAATTATCTAACCCGCATTATCTAACCCATATATTACATTTATGAGACACATGCTTTATTCAGTTAATGCATTTCATATATACAGTCATATCCATTCCTCTCACCCATTGCCTTATCTGTGTAACCCATAATTTCATAAGGATGAAACTCATAAAGACGCTCTAGTCATAAAGGTTTTCGACTTTAGTTTGCTCCCAAACTGCTGCTCAAAATGACAGGAGCTTCTCCTGGCTCTACGCCATGACACGCCTCAAATCCCACCCTATCTACAGCTATAACACAGAGCGTTTAGTCTCTATGAACTGTGTCCTGGAGAAGAGGTCTCCGTGACTAATTCTACCTCTTTTCCCTAGAACAGAGTCCACCTTCACGGAACTGACCTACTTACCCCTTAACCTGTAGCTCTGCAGTCAGGACTGATTATCCTGTCTAGGAGGAGGTCCTAGCCAGCAAACAGCAGAGTTTGGAGCTGCTGTGCCTGCTGCGTGACACAGCGGTACAAGTGCCAGGTTATTCATTTTATGCCATCCAAAAACCTGCCTGCCTTCGGACAGGTAACTGTGCAAATGAGCGAGTGCCAGACTCCCAAGTCTGTGTACATAAAAATGGTAAGGATTCTGCCTTTTCCCATTTATTCTTGTAGATTTTATGCATGGCTGGGAGCAGTAAACATGTATGAGGGACCCATTTGGGGTCAGTAAGTCAAAGAATATGAATTCTATAAATAAAGCCAAAATTTTCAAAGGGGCGTGGATTTTCAGGTGGATTTTAATGGTATAGCTAAAGGTTTCACAAGCAATATTTTGATTTTGAAAACTGTCATGGGGCACTGAGAGGGAAGAAACTTCCTGAAACCTTCAGGTAGAGGGTGAAGTTCACCTTAGTGCAACACTCCTTTCAGAGACCTCCAAAGGATCTACTGGTAGGGAAGAATTTTACCACAGTACAGTAAGTAGCATGTGAATTGAAAGGGTTTTTTACTCTTCTTATTCTTCTTCATTATAAAATAAAAAGGACCATGTAGAAGAAAATCACAGATTCAGTGAGAAGTTCTAGTACATCAGGAGAGACAGAAAAAAGGTGGCTTAAGCGTCTGTTTTGCTTCTGTGGACTGGCACCATGGGTGTGGGGTGCTCATGCAAAAGGGCTCTGATGTACTAACCAAAGCTGGTACACCTCTCACCTCATATCTGCTTCTGTTTGATAAAACTAGATCTAAAATGAATACAACGTGACAGCCAGAAAAGGAGATGCTTCTAGGAGAGCACTCCTAGTGATGAATAAAATGCCCTCCAGCATGTGTCTACTAGTATCTTCATATTTTCTTGGAATTAAGGCCCAGATGGATAATAATATCCTAATATTTCAGAGACAAAATTATTTTAAAGATTTTTTGGAATCCCCAGCTACTGGTGGCACTGCATATTTCAGCAGTTTAGTAACTAAGAGGAACTTTGTGATGTTCCTACTGTGTGCCACCATGTATGACTAGAAGGTGGTTGGTGGACACGGCTTTTCACAGTAAAATAGGACTAAAGAGAACAGGTTTAGAGAGCAACATAGTTTAAAGCAGCAGAGAGATGCAGAGTATCATGCATTTGTGTTGGTCATCTAGACTAGAAAATACAGCCCACATCCTTAAAAGCATTAAGGCATTGATTTACACCATTTTCAATGAAAAGTTAGTGGTGGGCCCAAGTAACCAAATTGTACCTGTCCAACAGTTCTCTTCTGGACAACATGAAGTACATTTAAGGATTTCATTCTGGGTCTCAAGGAGTATCACAAATGCTACTACAAAGAAAATAAATCCTATAGATAGAAGGCAAAATATTTTTCACATTTGTGGACAGATATTTTACTTTTCAGTATATGTGTAAAGTTTATCTCCATTGCTTGAAAATTTTCCTTTTTGCAGTAAAACAACAAATGTAATGTCACAGGCTATTTCATCTAAAAATGTCTTGAGGGAATTTGAGGGCTTTTTTTGTTGTTGTGGAGGCGCTAACGTACAGAACTACAAGATAAGGTAAGCAGAGTAACAAGTAAAATCCCAGTCCTTCAAACGAACAAAACTACAGTTTTCAGTAGTGTCCATATCCCAGAAAAACTTCTACTCCCTTTGCTCGCATGGCGTTGTACTGTTACCCACACCATGGTTGCTATCTGGAGGATTGTTAGGTTGACACCTCACAGAAATGATAAACCAATAAAAAAGGAAAAAACCTCAAACACTATAACATTCAAAAGACTAAGTTTCCTTTTAAGAACATGGTGGGGTGAACCTGCTATTTGCTCCACAGTCAGCTTGTACCTATCTTATGTTACGAGGATGCCTCTGTTAAGAGTCAGCTGTAGCCATCATAGCTGTGTATCCACCTGAGAATCACATCAAATACAGAATCTGAATGTTACCAAAGTGTCACACAAAATAATCAAGTTTTATCTACAGATACGCTTAAGGACTGACTACCTTTTAGGTAAACAGTGAACTAAAGACATTACAGGGTGGTAATCTCAAGTCACACAACTATATTTCTTCTGATACCTTTTTCCTTCTAGCAAGCAGTGTTATTTAAAGCACTCTTTTGTTTCGGAGCTTAGAAACACTTGATGGTGAAACATTTAGATAAAATTCTAGGACAGTGGATACATTATATCTCCCAAAAGTGTACATTTTCATTTCAGTTGCACTTGCACCTTGTATACTGGCATTTTATTTGCTAAAACCTTCCCTTTGACATCTTAAATAATAGTATGTCCTCACAGTCTCACAGAACTAATAAATATATCCTCCTGATGTTTAGGGTATGGGAAATGAGGCATGCAAAACTGAAGACTGCCTTTCTTTTTGGAAACACTTGCATGTATTGAATATATAATATTTGTATGTACTAGACTGTTCTCCCTGAAGTGAGCCGGGGCATTCAGAAAGCATGTGCTTAACAGCTTGCAAGATGGAACTTGTGTGAAGACATAGAGAAAATCAGTGGCAGTATGGGGAATGGAATCCCCACTTTAATGATCCAGGACACTTTTGGAAACACTCATTTGTTCTGCGCAACGTAAGTAATGACACAGCCATTTTTCAGATATGCTGTATAATGTGCCCAAGTCCTTGGAATACTGGATATGGTAACTAGTATCCACCACCTCTCCTAGGATAGAGGTTACTGATGAGAAGGTGCAAGAACAGCTGCATCGCTCTGTTCATGTTTCCAGAATCTATTTCTCCTCTGCAGCTTTTTCTCCCAAATTAAGTAAAATTAAATTGAAAAAAAAGTTTGATCATTTTACCGTTAATAAGCAGTAGAAGTCAAAAGTACAAGTCTGATCTTGTAGAAAAATGTATTCATAGAAAAGCAGATTACAGATGCAAATGTCCAAAATAATGCATTACAGAAGACAAATGCAATTTTTTTCCTTTTTTTTTTTTGTTTTCCTTTCAAAGCTTGAATTACCATTCTGTTCTTGGCTGCAAAGACACAGTACTACCTCTAATACCTTCCTCATGAGATACACGTGGTCAAATTTCTGGATGCACGAATCATTTTATTCTTTTTAGTGCCTCTAAAAGTGCTAATTCTTCAGGTTCAGTGTAATTGTTATCCCTTCAGAAGGCTCTTTTAAGCTCTTGTCATGACTGAATTGCCTGGAAAAAGTGTGAACTGGTTCACTGGTTCAGGCTGAAGTAGACTTCCATGAGTACTCTGCCAGCTCTTTATGCAAGGTCCAGTTTTGAGAGCTGTTGACAAACACTTTGGGCAATATTCTGTCCTGAAATAATCCCTTGAATTCCTTTTCTTCTGCTGAACGTGCAGTGCCTTGAAAAAAAGCAAGTGCATCCTGGAGGATAGAACCATAGTTCTAGCATGCAACACTAACCTTCACATCATCTGGTACTTCCTACAGCATTTATACATAATTCTCTTAAAATTTTGAAAATTGTTGCAGATAGTGCATTTTATCTTACTTTTCCACTGACCATGCCTGTGGAGACTAAATATCACACCACCTTTGTACCAAATCTTACATATTTTAAAGTAAGCACACTGGTAGTCTGCATACATGTAAGTGGAATTTCCACATTCACTGTGTCTAAGTGTGAGCCCCAGCAAGCTCTGACAGCAAGATAAAATTTAGCTGGCCATTTTGGACCCTTTAAATCTTTGTCACCTGAGCCTAACACATCCCTGGCAAACACACTGAAAACACATGGTGTTTTCATGTATCCTAGTGCAGTCTCTTTCACTGTATACAAGATCAAAAGGCCTCCCCTATAAAAATCTCTTCAGAAATTGTTAGCCAGCTACGTCATGCTGCACACATGCTTGCGTGCAAACTCCTAAAGCAACATTTTTGGGTTTAGCCATTGTAAAATGCAACAGATCTCTCTCTCTGTGGGGTGAGAGTCACAAAGGCCTAGAGAGTTATGTACAACTAGACTGGAAGCAAAATCTTCTCCATCAACTTACCTAAGATCAGATCAACTATACCTAAAAGCTGAATAAGCTTGATTTTACTAATATCTTCACTAAACAAAGAAGTTTTATCTCTTTGGGTGCTCTAGTATGGGAGATGGAACACATGTACCAGCAGAAGCGTAGTTACATGCTGCTAGTGTTTAGCTAGAGGAAAGCTAGAGTGCGCAACAGCCACTTTCTCATTTGGAAAAAGCATAAAAAGCAAATGAGACATGGAGCAAAGTAGCAGAGGGAATAGGGACCATGCCACCATCAACTCCTTAGGCACACAGAAATGCAGGAACAGCAAGTGAACTGTGTGGTTTCAAGGGTTTCCTGGAAGAGCCATGTTGCAAATGCTGGAACTGGAGCACTCTAGGGTATCCCAAGGATGGAAAGAAAGCTAATATTTTCCTCACGTATATAGAAAGTGTGACAGAACAGAGAGAAGTATCCTTCTGTCTCTTCCTATCTTCCATTGCTAATTCAGGTTGTTAATCTTAGGTGCAAAGAGTGCATCTCCTTTGCAATGATATTCCTGCTTTAAAAAGTTGCAAAATGGACGTGACCATCATTGGAAACGTGCCAGGCACACGCACAAAGCCCAGCAGCTGTGGTACACAAGTAGGGCATGCAAAGCTGGGGGAGAAGCAGCTGGCACAGCAACACCACGCTGATACTGCTGCATCAGGGCTCTGCACGGCACCAACCTCCCTTGACAGGCACCCCTGTGGGGTGTGATCGAGCCCTTGCCCCCCTTGCACACCAGAAGTACCTACACCAGCCTCCACTGTTTCAGCAGACAAGCTTTCTTCTCTCATTCAACTCGATCTCAAAGGCAGAGCTAGGATCACCTGCTTTTTATTTGCCAGTGCCCGACCTTGCAGGTGCATCGGGGCACAATGGCTCATAGTGTCAGACGGGGTGCACTGGGAAGAGTGCTGCCGCCTTCCCATTGCGTTAACACGGCACCTAGAGGAATGAGCTTTTATCCCTGGCAAAGACTCCAAGCAGCACCACCATACAAAGTGAGGTACTCCAGGAAGACTGTCTTCAAAAATAAATACACTGTAACTGCAGTGCACTCGCATTTTCAGGTTTTTAAAGATTAACCGGTATGACTCAAGTTTACAAATTTTTCCCTACTTCATTCCATTGACAAGTCCTCACATTTAACTCAATGCTGCTATATATTCCCAGCATGTTTACCCTCCATGCCAGTACTTTCTTCCAAGAGACATAAAGCTGAAAATATGAACATTTGCCTAACAAGCCATACTGATTTTTTTTACTCATGAACTGAAGCACGAAGTATGCCTACTAATATCTTACCTAATTTTTTTACTTATGGCTTTAATTCCATGACACAAATACTGCAAAGTAGAGACAGACATTGCTAAACAGGAAAAAATAAAAAGGATCCAATGATATTCATGTTTTATAGTATGATGTCACTATGAACAAGCTTGCTTTTCCTATATAACCTTTCTATACAACTTTACGTATGGCAGCTTCTTGGAAAAATGAAAACTTTATAAAGGAGATAAACACCAGCATCTAAACCCACATTTATACATAACCTGGAGTGTTCTCTTGGCTGGAGGACTGGCTTTAATCTGTCTAGCTAGTAAAAGCTGCAATCCTTGTTCTGATGATTGAAGGAGGCAACTACAGTTTTGAAGAGTAATGTACGAGTTTTCTATGTACTAAGCTAGGATTGCTGGGCAGTTAGTTATCCTAGACAATTAAGGTAAATGGCCAGTGGCCAAAGCATGGCTGACCTACTGTGCACCCTTCACATATTTTGTGAAAGTGAATTGTACTCACAGATTAAGAACATAAACCTATGATTATGGACAAGTCATATGTGGGTTTGAGGCAGGAAGTTAAAACAAAATAAAATAAAGCAAACCCAACCAGAATCCACAGGTATCTTTTTGCAAACCCACAATACACAGCTCTTAAACATCTCTAGAAACATTCAGATCCCTGTATGGATATATTTGGGAACAACAAGAGGCTGTTGTTTGTAAGCCTGTTTGTGTATTTTGCCTAAGAGAGCTCCCTGGTCCTCATTTTTTCTGTTTATATCACTTCCCCTTTCTTCCTTTTTTTATCCTCAAAGTCCTGCATAATGGTCAACTTGCTGGAAGTGATATGCTGCTGATAGTTTTCCATGAGACCAATTGTTTTCACCTCCTTGCCTCCATAAACCTACTGTCTATACATATTGCCCTCACATGCTTTGCAGCCCAGGAGGAGAGCAAAATGAATCAACTGACAACACAGGTTAACTGCATTGTGAGCTGCATTAGTGAGGCTGTGGCCAGCAGGTCAGAGAAAGTGGTTTTTCCCTTCTGCTTGGTATTTGTGAGACTGCTGGATCATGCTGTCTAGTTTTGGATACCAACAAACTGGAGAGAATCAGCTGAGAACCACCATGACACTGAGGGGCTGGAGCACCTCCCGTGTGAGGAGAAACTGAGGTAGTTGGACTGGTTTCAGCCTGGGGAAGAAATGTCTTTGGGGATCCTAATGGCAATCTGCCCAGTCCTACAGGGAAGATACAAAGGTGACTGAGTCAGACACGTCCCAGAGATGTACAGAAAAAGAATTAAAAGCAGTGGATAAGAAGTTGCTGCAAAGGAAACTCTGACTGGAGAAAATGGGAGAGGGGGGATATAAAAATCTCCCTTCCAAAGGTGGTACAGAGCTGGAAAAAGCGCAGAGGGGCTGAAGGAGCTCCATCCTTGGAGATTTCCTGAAATCCTCATCAAGCTGGCCTTGCATTGAGCAGGAGGATAGAATAAATGGCCTCCAGAGGTCCTTATGAACTGAATTGTTCAGATTTTCTGACTCTAATCTGCATCAAGAAAATCTGTTCCAATTTCCACCCTACCAGCATGCAATGGCTTCTACACTCTAGGCACTGCTTCATTCTGTCTTACCAGTACATGGCATATGAATGACATCGAATGAACTGTGACATCTCTAGAAATTACAAGGTGCTTGTCACAGCATTATTAGTGCTATTTCAGAGCCACTGCATCTGCATGCATTGAAACATAACTGTCATGTTCCTTTAAGTTGATTTTAATCTTCATTCAGAATAAAATTACTGGTTAAGATGGATCACAGGAATAAAAATTGGAGATTCTCTTTCCAAATGACTGCAGGTGAAGATGTCTTTACTTCAAATAAGTGTAGGATGGATAGTCAAAGTGTATTAGCACAAGGGGTGGATTCAGTGCCTAGTTATTCTAGCCTGAATGAAACTAAAAGGGCCAAACAGCCATTGGATTTCTGAAACTTGCAGAAATGTCCTTCATTTTCTCATGTAAGTTAAATTCCTTTATGCATAGAGGGGGGAAAAGCCACTCTTGATTGAGTCAGGTCGATTTTACTTTTACAAATACAAAAAGTCAGCTGAAGAGAAAGGATGACCTTTGTTTGGTGAAAAAAATCTTCAATACCTGTTATGCACTAACAGCAGGTGTCTTGATGCTAGCTTTTAAAACAGAAATCCTATTGTCATTTCCACTTGCTTTAATGATGACATTTTACTTCTAAGCCTCAGTGTTTAGTCCCAGGCAATGAAAGTTCAGTACCTCCCTGGAATTTCATACTGTGTCTCTTCTTGTGGGCCCTAATGGTAAGAAAGCAATATTTTACTGCAAACAGAGGGGACAAAAAACCCCAACTAACAGAGGCCTAGTTTGCTAAATGCACAAATGAGAACAAATACAACATCCTTGAATGTAACAGCCTTGGGTCTGAGTTCGTGCATAGCTTTGGTTCTGAGAGCCTGACTATAAATTATGTCTATTCTTATTCAAATGAGTCCTCCTATTCTGCCACTGTATGGGATGTATCATACTGAGCGTAACAGATCTTTTCACTCAAGGGGGCCTATTTTTGTTTTGACAGTCTTATTTTACAGACTAGGCCGCAGCAGAGGAAGTGCTTTTCTACCTCGGCCGAGTTACAGCGTTTGTGTACCACAGTACCAATGCCTGGCGGGGCACAGGATGGTCCTGTAGGCTTGCAAATCACCAAAGAACATGCAGACATACTGCTCTGCATCCCTCTTACCCCAGTATGCTTGGCAATCCCGACAGCTGCTTCTGCTTTGGCTGGAGTGTGGCAGGGATGTGACACGCTCTGGTTCTGCTGGTACTACAAATAGCAGATTCCTGACAGGAAAATTGAGTTACATTATCTGTAATTACAGTCTCTGGAATTCCATGCCAGGCAAATGAGCTCTCAATGAGAGTGGCTGCTGTTGATGCGAGGGATCTGTTTCCCAGTCACCCAAACAGGAGTCAGACACCACGCGGTTTCTTGTCAATGCTCGTAAACAAGCAAATACCTAACCTGACTCAGGGACAGCAAGGCAGTCTGTGCATCATGGCTGTCCTTTGTTGCCTGGCTGGGAATTTATTGCAGGAGTTTCCTAGGCTTGTGGTTGTGAACCCTTACACTACATTGCTTCTGTATGTCTAAACAGAAAGCTTTGCTTAAACATCCATCACCAGAATGGTTTCTGCATTTACTTTGAAAGTACTCTGATGCTTCCAACAAAGTACCATCATGCTACCTATGCTATGCTACTAAATTGTCATGCACGGGTTTTAACCCTTCATTCATTTGTAAATGCCCTGTGTGACCAAAGCCCAGGGATTCTCCACACTGGTATAAATGTCCCACCAAGAAAACCTAATTTGTTAATCTACTAAGGATCCTGGAAGAACACATCTCAGCATATGCTGACAACTTCAAGCAAGGGATGGTGAAGTCACTGTCTTACACTCTGCAGGTACGATGAGCAGTGACAACTCCTTACTCCCCAGTTGCAACACAAACATACTGACAATACACAGAGTTTGAAATGTTGACAACCTGAATTTGGTGCCATCCAAGAAATCGAAATCCATGCCTGGAAAATGGTTATATAGGTTATCTATTGCAGCATAATTTTAGTGTCTTGTAGAAAATGCCACAAATTTAACTGCTGTAAGCAGATTCCTTTGTGTCAATGCTACTGCTGTTAGCATAGTAATGAAAGTTTACCACTTTTAATTGATATTTCAAAATAGTTTGTTCCTCTGGACTTTGGATACCAAATAGCACTTAGATTTGTTGGCCTGTGAAGGTGACTGGAAACTGAAGAGGGAAATTCTACTGCAGTATTGTAGTTGATATCTAATATGTTGCAAAATCCAGGCCATGCTAAAGATCATGGACAGGAAAGGTGTATTAAGTCCAAGATGAATGAAGAATAAATACAGGTTGAAACCTGGCAAATCCAAAATTGTTTGCACTTTCCTAGGATCTGGACAAGACATCTGTATGACTTTTTTAGTATAAAAGTGCCAGGAAATAGAAGAGTGGGAGCTAGGGTTGTGCTTTGGGGTTTTTTTAAGCCACTTGAGCAATTTTGAATCATTTCTATTGATTGCACTTGTGGGACATCTCTCTTGCTGTCAGTTCCCCTCCTTGGTCGCTTTATTTTTGGTCTACTTAAATATAAGTATCCCAGACATAAAATATCTTTAGCACAGTTATCGTAGCTACCATGAGCTTGACAGATCAGGGAACAAGCTGAGGACCTTCTGAATAAAAACCAAGAGCTGTTACAACCTAATGAAAAGAGTCTTGTCTCCTTAGCTAGGGCTGCAACAACTTATTAGATCAGTACATATGGTACCCTGAGAGTTTGATTACATGAGGCTGTCATGGTGAACACCACTGTCATTTTCAAGAAATAACTCCACACACAGACATTTTTCAGCAACATTCATGCACAACTCCTTCAGCGTTTCACATCAGAGAATTTTTGCTCCTGAAGAATGTAACAGTGTAAATACAACTGTCTGAGTACAGATGGGAATTTAGAAGATCATGAAAAAAATGTGTTTCCTTTAAACGAGTTTTACCTGCCAGGAATCTTTAGTGAATAAATTAAAAGAAACCTTTATTCAGTGATTCTTGCTCCCACACAACACTCTGCCTTGCCCCATTTTAAAAGAACAGCTTTCCCTCTTCCTCCTCTCCCCCCCACCCAAGAAAATAAAAGGCCAGTTTGCAAAACAGAGTGCTACCAATTTGAAACTTTGAGGAGAGAGGGACTGATGTTTACAGGCAGTTCATCTCACTTATTTAAATCACAGCCTACCACTAATATAGTCTAAGGGGAGGGATTTTCTTTATAACTAAGCCCTTTGTGTGTCCATTTTCCAGCTCCCTCTTCAAAAGGAAACTTCATGTTTTCTGATGATTGTATCAGTTTTACTTCAGATTTAATTTCCAGTTTCTGTTTTCTAGACAAATGCCCGAACCCTTTAAAAACCATTAGTCACGACCTAGTTATTTGTTCCTCTCCCAAGGACAGCAGCCTGAAAGTGGTACTGGCAGTGTGCATTGCCCAGCTCACCACTTGCAGACCTGTTCTCATGAATAGTGAGGAAGCTGTGCCCTTCAATTTTACATTGCCTTGCACAGCTTTATCAAGCTAGAGATACACTTTCTTCCTAACTACAGAAAGTGTAAGTTGGGTTGCAGGATTAGTGAACATGAGTGCAGAAGAAACTGTTATGACTGAAGCTTACATTTTTTATTGCTCTTTCAGCCCATAGCATTTGAGAGTGGACAATAAAACCTTTGGAGGTGTTTTTTTTTTTTTGGGGGGGGCGTGCTTTGTGTATTTATTACTTCAACACTTCCCATGCACTCATTTAAGAACATGCTATCCTAAATTATTTTGGAGAGGTACTTCAGGAAATTTTCTCAGTGTGACTGACTTGATGCTTCAATTATGATACACTGAAGTAATCACATATTAGCTTACCCATGATCCAACACTTTACATGTACTACTCTTTGAAATGAAACCTGTATTTTTCCTCAGAAGCAGTTAGTTACACACTATCTGTATTTTTTTAATAAAATAAAATGAAGGAACTGACAACACAGTTCGCAAGTTTACCAGTATCTCCTTCCCATTTGTAACACAATTTGTTAAAACAGGCCATCTTTTATGCTGTGCAAAGACTCAGGTTCCATAATGCTAGTAAATAAGAATACAGCAAGGAAGGAAAGCAAAACTTGGGCTCCAATCAATGGCTTATTATTAAGACAAACAACTCCTGTTTGTTGCAACTCTCCAGAAAAACAGAGGGTGCTGAAGGTCTGTATCAGTTTCTCCCTGCACGGTATATGTTGTATTCATCAAGCAAGCACATTAAAAGAAAAAAAAAAGACAAGAATTAACTACCAGGACTACCTTAAATCTGACAGGTTCTAGTTCTGAAAAACAGTGCATTACAGGTATTTGAATACTGCATTCTGCTTCTACCTACAAATGTCTTAGAACAAGGTATAGAACAGAAGTAGCAACAGATGAGTCTGTAAATGATCCAAGCCTGAAAAGTAGGTTTACAGTGTACACTTGCTTTTCTTTTATTCTCCCAACTGCTATGATATCAGGAAGGGAAGAAGATGCCCTGTTGTGACTAGGTCTAGGCTGTGAGACAGGTAAAAACTCCAACTTACTTCAGAGAAACAATTAGACACCCTTGAAGCAAAGAAAACTGCAACAGAACAATTAGACTTTGCAACATGTGGAACAAGGTTAATAGCAAGGTCTATAGAAAACATTCTAGACACTAGCAACATTGTCTTGCAGACATCTATATGACCTATTCAGTAGACTTTATGGAAAATACAAAATACCAAAAGAAAAGAGACTTGGGTAGAAAGGCATGCAAAGCTCTTAGCTGGGATTTAGAAGAAAATGAGGAGTGAGGAAGGGTAACGCAGGCTACAGATAAACACTTCAGAGCTACCACCACAGATCAAGATATTGCCTGGCATCTGCAACCGTGGTGGGTTGTCCCTTTGTCAAAGCCAGCAAATGGCAGGACACAAGGGTGACAAACACAGGGCTGCTAGCTCTTGTGAATTCTTGGTATAAGCAATAGGTAAAACATCAACTTGCCCTTTGCTAAAATGTCAACCTACAAGCAAATGGGGTGTTTGGTAATTTCACGCCGAATAGAGGAACACAAGCTGATTGCATGTTGTGATCTGGAAAAGCTGACTGATAGAGAAGTAGAAAGTGGTGAACCTCAAGTGTTTACAGGTATGGTCTTATCCCCATGAATTTTATGAGTGAATAAACTGGAAGAGAAACAATACTATTGGGGGAAGAGGTGTTAAACATGTTAAGCATTCAACAAGATGCACTTATTAGAGGAACCTAAAAATAATGAATAGATGCTGGAGTCAGACTTCTAGGTAACGTGTTAGAGTAAAAGTAATTAACTATCCTGCAGCTCAGGCTGTTGGGAAAGATGGACTAAAAAGAACTGGATGTCTTCATTGTGAGGAATGATAGAGCAAATAGGAAGAACCAAGGAGGTGAATTCCCTGAAAATCACAGTGGGGAAAAAATGAAGCCTTTCATGTATGTATAGGCCCAAAAGAATTATATAAATAAGTTTTTAAAAAAGGGAACATTTTCTACTACCTACAAGGGGAAAAGTTTCTGAACAGCTGTCCAGTGCCAAATATTTTCCTATGTTGAAAATGTCAGCAAGGTTCTGGCAGGTGCCTTGGAAAAACAGAGCCCAGTTTTATGCCCACTCAGCATCCCCTTGGGGAGAGTCCATTTCCACAGCCTGCGCTGGGGTTGTGTTTGGCACCTGAGGTGTTTCACAGGAAACAACAACAAGTTTTTTGATGGTATAGAGGTACTACGGTCTAAATAAATGTTTTAGCATGATGGGGGTGGGGGAGGGAGGAGTGGCTGTGGTTGAAGAGCCTCTATGCAGGTTCAGAAAGAGCCACAGACCTGCTGGCCTAAATCTAAAGAAAAATAAATTCCATGTAAAGACTTGGCAGATGAAGGATAAAAATTAGAATATGTATAATTCTCAAGAATACCCAGAAAATCCAGTGCCCTGATCAACATCCAGAAGGCACTAAAACAATGCCACACAATGGTGACACACGTCAAAAAAATTGTGTCTTCTGCAGTTTTGCAAACCCTTTAAAGATCCCAGCCCTAAGACTGTGTGACACTAAGTGCAAAACAAAAGGGAGGGGAGATAGACAACTGTTTAAGGTACCTTACTCACAAGGCAGGTCTCCCAGAATGAATGGAAAGAGAAGCCTTCATTTCCTATTGCTACTAAGAAAGGAATTGTTCCATAATCCGTTAGGACTCATTTACATCCTCCTAATGCTAAAATATTACCATAGAATGTATATATAGCCTGTATAGAACTATAAATTCTGCTGCTATCAGCTCAATTAATTTACTCTTGGAGAAGAAATGGACTAGCAAATTACAATCTACCATACTGTCACTTCACAAATGAGCAAATGTATACAGGTGCTTTCTGGGATGTTTCCAAAGAGGGGAAGGCTGCTACAATGCATAAAAAGTGAAGAAATTAGCCATGTAAAAAGAAGCCTGTGCTTTGCCAAGTCTAGGAAAAACTTTGCCTTTTTCAAAGCAAATATTTGATTTTAAGCATGAGAGACGGATGTTGAAATGGGGCAAATACACCTGGGCCCCTGAGAAAGTAAAACTGTCTGTCTTAAGGAAAGAAAGGACAACCAGAGACTAAGGCAGGACAAAGACCTAGCAGCTGTATGGCACCAAATGCTTCATATGGCTCTGCTCTTCAAAAAAAGCCTCGTGGACAAAGGGTTCTTTGGAGTTTACAGGACTACAAGAACATGTCTGAAAATCTTGACTCGAATATCTGCAAGTATCATTGAAGATGAGCAGTCTTGGGTTTAAAAGTCAGATTCACAATAAAACACAGGCAAGAATACTGAAAACACTAAAAGAAAAGGAAAGATTGCATGTAGCAATCTAAGAAACAGAACAAGAGCATATGTGATTTGGCTTCTTGGTGTTTCCTGGTCAGACTAGTAAGTATTGGTCTTGTAGTCTGTCAGCATAGGAGGTACTGGATGCAGCTGTGAATATCAAACCCAGATCACTATGACTGCATTTAGTTAAAGCAATTTTCCTCTATAGATATTAAGCAACTTCCTGAAGTTGAAATATAATACCTTTCCTTCATTCTCCTGTGGAGAAATCTCACCTACACACAAACTTTAACGTGTGCATCTGTGTGCATTCCCTTACAAACCATTCAGTCTGTCAAAAGATTTGAGTTGACTTACTTGTGATATTTAAGATAAAGGTTCTAAAAGGTCTTCATCTTTGCAGTTAGATAACTTTGATCTTTTGCTATCTAGACTTTGGATTGTGTGTGAGAAATTGATGGCTTTAAGTGATTTTCCCCTATAGCTACCTCTTATTCTGCTCTAACGGAAGCTATTAAGAGGGCTTTCCATTAACAGCAATGGGTGCAGAATCAAATCCTTTAGCATACCACTCAGGAAAGCTTCTGTTCAGCTTCAGCTCCCAAATTAATTTGGAATGCACTTTTTAAACATCGGTAAAGACTGACTCTTAATTGCACACGGCCACCAAAACCCTACCATGACAACTCTTGACATCTGCCTCTGTGTAAGGCCAAACCTTGCGCCGAATCTTGATTTCAAGCTTGTAGTTTGTTATCATTGCATGATGGGACTATTTGTGTGTTAAGAAGATAGGTATGCACAGAAGTGTTTGGAGAAGCAATGTAACCTCTTCTAGATGGGACGATGTTCTCTGGCTACGTCTGTGTTAGTAAATTTAGCAGTGCCTGGGAACTTTCCCAAGCCCGGGAATGTGATCATCTCTGCTATTAAACCAAAAGAGCGGTGATTTCAGCCCGTGCCAGCTGGCACTCCCCCAGACAATTCCTGGCCATAGTCTGGGAGCTAGCATGGACCATGGACCATTCCCAACAGGCACTGTGCATACAGACACCCTGGTTTTGGAAGCTAAGAGAAGCATAGACAGAATCCATTATCTGCCAGGTGGTCTCAGTGCCCAAGCACTAGCAGACAAATGCAATTTAGAATTATAGACATCGGTTTTGTGTCCTTAGGGACCACTTACCCCAATGTGAAGAGATAAATACAAATTTATAACACTGTTCTGAGTTCTAATGATTTAAAATACATTTTCATACCAGTTTGTTGTAACTCAGAATCATTATAAGCTTATCATTCTTCTTTATTCATTTACTATTTTTAAAAAGGAACCCAGAATTAACCACATCATCTACTTTTATTGGCTTAAGTGAGTAATTTTTCAGCTTCGAGTTAAAATCAAGGGGAGAATCAATATGGGCATCGCTGTAATTGAAAACCAGTGGGTGATAATTCTGTACTGAAAACAAGATAATAAGAACAGAGATGAAACACTGGCAGGGGAAAAGAAGAAAAGATTAAAGATACGATCTCAATTAAATATCAACTATTATTAACATTATATTAAAAACTTCCCCGTGTTCTTTTCATATGCTGTATATTTTTTTCTCTTTTCCTCTAATGGATGTTAAAGGAAAGAATAAATGAAATTATGTGAAAATATTATAAACCAAATTCAGACAGAATCAATCAAGTGTGTCCTTAGCTGGTAATTTATTCCTAATATCATTGAATAGCCCCCAAAACATGAATATTTAAATCCAAATCTTCTTTCTTACCACTCCCTTTACATAGTCTTTCCTTCCACCTCCAGCTAACAATTCTAGCAATAAGGAATTATCTTCCCATTACTCACAATGAAAGAAAAAAAGAGAGGATTCAGCTTTACTCCTTTACTCCCTATTTCTAACAGACCTGCTGGTTCCAGTTCTGGACTTCAATAGTCAGGAGAAAGGAAGAATTCATTCCCTAAATAAATGGCTACCAGGCCAACAAAACTGTTTTGTCTCTAGTCTAATCTGTATTTCAAACAACCCAGTGATAACAGTTTAAGAGATAACCCATTCTGCTTTCAGACCTTTCATATTTAAAGCCATGCTGTAGGAGGGCTCCTAGAAGCTCACTGAGAGCAGATGATGATGAGGCCTGAAAATCAGTTTTATTCAAATAAAATAAAAAAAATTTTAAAAAGGTCTCTGCAATGAACACTATAATTTGACTTTCAACAAGTCAACTTCCCAAGAAAGAAGTCATATATTTCTCCCTACTAGGATGTGCAACAATAAAAAGGGAAGACAAAGAGAAGAATAATTCCATTATTTAGTGAGGGAGGAAAACAAACAGTGCATGACAAAAGGATGACACATTCTCGTGTCTTTTCTTGCTCACATCTTCATACAAAATATTGTTTACAACAAGATGTACCCACAAAATTAACATTAATAACAGAGACAGACTGAGAGAATTGGGCTTGTTTATTCTGGAAAAGGCTCCAGGGAGACCTTATCGTGGACTTAAAGAGGGACTACAGGAAAGCTGGAGAGGGACTGTTTGTAAGGACACGGAGTGATAAGATGAAGGGCAATGGCTTTAACCTGAAGTAGAGTAGATTTAGATTAGATACTAGGTAGTAATTCTTTACTGTGGAGCATGATGAGGTGCTGGCACAGGCTGCCCAAAGAAGGTGTGGATGGCACCCTCCTTGGCAGTGTTAAAAGGCCAGGTTGGATGGGGATTTGAACAATCTGATCTAGTAGAGGGTGTCCCTGCCCATGGCAGGGGGTTAGGAACCATAAAGGAACTATAAGGTCCCTTTCAACCCAAACCAGTCTGTGATTTTATAATACTATAGTAAGGGTAAAGATCAGACTAAGGAAGAGAGAGAAAGAACATTTAGGTAAATTAGAGATATTTAAGCTACTTCTCCAGATGAAGTTTGCTGTGACACACCTAAGGATCCTAATAGGGTAGTGTCTACCTTAGGGAGATTATGGAGGATGGAAAGAAAGTTTGGTGTCCCAGATGGTTGAAAAAGGCTAGCTCCTTGCTTCTTTCCATTTTCTAAACTTCAAAACCTCCAATGAGAGCTTAATCCTCAGTTCTTCTGCATATAGATCTCACAGTGAATTCATAAAAATCTTATTAGTAGCACTGTTAAATTTACACTATTGTACAAATGGTTGGCAAATCCTGCTGAAGGCACAAATTTTGGTTATGAAGTGCCTTTCATTCACAGGTGGCTCCAGGCGTGCCAGTGATAGCTCAGTATAATGACAGGAGCAGACTCTGTTCTTGCAAGAACAGTTTGTCGTTTGGTCCCAATCAGGAAAACAATTCCCCAAATCCCTGTTTAGCCACACTGCCTACCCAGATATTGTATGTGCTACAGTGGAAAATGCAGGTATTGTTCCCTCCTTTTGTGCCTTTGCACATGAATGGAGGAATTTGCTCATACCATGCTTGCCAGGGGAACCACAGACAGGCAGGGCAAAGTAAACTGCACCTTTTTTATGTTTTTCTCTGGATGGAGAGAGGAAAATGGGATGGCATTGTGACCGAGACACGTTTCTTTGTCAGCATGCCTCCCGGGATAGTACAATGGCATATCGTCCCACATGCAGGACTCAGCCTACAGACTCAGCAGGAACGGTCATTATATAAGATAATAGTGGTATCAATATATCTGAATATATTCTTAGGTACTACATAAAGAAAATAATTCCTCAATAGAGTTTAGGATTTGAAAATGTACGGTATATATTACTGATTTTAATTATAGATTCTTTGAAGTCTCTTTCAGCCACTTAGGGTAATCTGTGCCTTCAGAATACTAGAGATTTATCACTTTGAATATTACTGACAAGATTGCTATAAAAAAAGTGCAATCAGGTTTTTAATTTTTACAAGTTGTGTCAAAATGGTTTAAGCGTATTTGAATTTCTGAGGGTTACCTTTACTCTTCCTCCAACAATGACACAAAATTGCGTTGTTGTGCTATTGCCATCAGAAAAAAATGACTGAGCCAGCTTGAAAAAACCGGTGAGGAGCTACACAAAACTTGCATTAAGGTTCCTAGCCTGCCCGGTGTAAAGAAAATACTTGTAGTAACTTAGTTGAGCACTACACCAAGCCCTCACAGAGTTAATTAAAATGCTACCCCTATTCTCTCTAAGCAAGCTGATCTCCGAGCATTAGCTATGATGTAGTTGTAGACATGATAGTCCAAGCACCCAGGCAGATGCAGTTTTCAGGATGAGATAATGTGTCTTTCTACATCAACTAATAATGCTGTCAAGTTTGGTTAAGTTTAACATCATAGTTCAGAATTAAGAATCCTTTTTTGACTTTTTTTTTTTGCACACCGAGAAAAAAAAGCCACACAGAGCTGAAAAGATGAGTATTCCCTCCCATACAAAGAATCACAGGCTCAAGAAGCCATACAAAGCTCCAGGATACTGTTTAAGCTCCATCTAAGCTCTTTGCTGATGACTAAGGGTACACTGACCATTGCAAAGATTTCTAGTTTAGATTCTCTCACCAGCAGCCAATTGCCTTTTGAAAACTTGCTGCCAGAATTCATGCCATGTCACTGCAGGAGCATCATCAGCACCTTTATCCCTGCAACATCCACTGAGATACAGAGGGACATTCCTGCCCTCTACAAGTGGGAAACAAGAGGCCTGAGGTGACATTGTGGATTGTACCCAATAACCACACAAGTTGCCTGTGGGACAGAATCTAGAGCGCTTCATGATTTATCCCATTCTGAAGAAAGGGTTGTGACTTCAGGTGCTCTGCAGGAGTCCCTCAGGTGAGACGTACTTGCACCCAGAGGAGGTTGAGTCCAGCACACAGCACCACCACGCGCAGCTCTTCCTCCACCACCGCCCTCCGCAGCTACAGCCACTGGGCACAAGAGATTCCTTCAGATGAAACCAACTCAGATTGTTTTTCTTGTTACATACATGAGACACAAAGACATCCCTACCATTAAAAGAGACACTTCAAGACTTGGTGAGAATTCTTTTTCAGTAATCCATATTAAAATATTTACTTATCAATGCAAGGTTCTCCTCTGAACAAATTTTGGTGTAATTTACATGAAAAGCATCCTTATAAATAATTTGCTAAAGGGTGTTTTAATAATCAATTGCTAGATAATTACTGGTTCTAGCAGGACAATTGTTCTAAATAATAGGCATAAGGAGCCAATCTCTAGCACCTCCCAGTAGTTTCTGCCCATGCTAATGATGTCTGACTATATTAGCCCTTTCTAAACCACTTATAAACATACATAAATATTACATTATAGAATAAAAATTTTTGCTGACAGAGTAATGTTGAATTAAGGTGCAATGTTTTAGAGCTTTTTCTGGTAGAGAGACCTCATTAGCATGGATACAATTATACCTGCATAAAAGCAGTTGTGTAGATACAGCTTTCTCTTTTGCATTTTCTCCCTGAAAACTGGAATAAGCAGTTCAAGCAATAAGTCGTTTAGATAATGTAAGTTTTCCTCTATGGTTCACAACAATCTAGACACAGCAACATCTTTTACAGGTAAACCTAACCTTCATATATGCCCACGAATAGGTAAGTTATACCCATGTCTGAAACATCACCCGTGGCCTGTAGAACTATGGTGCACTGCAGCATCCCCAGCAATTAATTTCACCATGTAGTCAGATGCTTTGGAGTCAGGCAGACACATACCCTCAGGAAAATCAAGCAAATGCAAACTTATTTCAATAATCTTACCTCGCACAGACACCCCTCCCACCCACCCCCCATTTTTTTTTATTTTAATTGGAAGGTTTTAAAGTTATATTGGTTGGTTTTAAATGCCTAATTATCTTTATATAAATGGCACAATATCATCCTTGAAGTGCTGTGCTTGGTGCCCTGTGCTGTTTACTATTTTGCATTACAATTATCATGCAAAGCATAGAAGGTGACTTTAAGCAGCTCATTTGAAGTGCTCTTTTCTTAAACACAATATTTTTTTGAGGCTATTTACATAGATGTTTATCTCCTGGTTTTAAGAAAAATCAGCCCAATTATAACTACACAAAAGTTTTTGTTATCAGTTTAATCCTGAAACGTAAATGGGCCATTGTAAAATCCATGCTGAAATTTTAATTTGTGTTTTTATTTGTGTCTGTGGATTAACAAACCTTCTTGCGCTGAAATTAATTACACAGATACAAAAAATATTAAGTGATAGCAGAGCATATGTGGCAAAATAGCTCAAAGGTTTGAAGAACTGGAAGTTATTTTGACCTGTATATCATGGCTGCTGAAAAGAAATGTGTGCCTATTGCCCAAACAAAACACAAACCAATCTTGTGCTGAGGATATGTATTTCATTTAATGTTGCTTTCGGTTGCCATGGCTATGATAGCCTTAATATTGTAGGCTCACAGCAAGGTTGCAATTAGTATTTGGATTTAGAAGAGGAAAGATAATGATTTCATATCAAAACTTCTCACTTAATACTCTTACGGACATAAAACTGCTCGTGGGTTTCAAACCAGTTATTCCTATGCTTAGAAAAGAAATTGAAAGGAAAGAATCTGTATTATTTAGCTTTGAAGCTGGTACTTGGTGGTGCTATTTGGCCTGGCATCTTCAGAACTTGTCTACAGTTCAGTTCACTTATACATATATGTGTGCATATATATATATATATATATATATATAAAACACACACTGTTACCTTCACATGATGAGAATTTGTAACTTCATTCATTTGCCTTGCCACAGCTCTGATATGAAACACTTGACACTCTGGGAAGTGTCTTCACTTTGTTCTTGATAATCCCTCCTCTTGAGGAGTAGTGCATTTCTCATTACCTTGAAGTACTCTGGGTCAAGGTTCTAGAGTTTGAAAACCATTCCTCCAAACAGCAAGCCCTCATCTCCCACACCAAAGTGGATTCAGTTGGCTCAGAGCAACAATTTTAGTCTTATGTTGCTGGCAGATGGATGAACAACTCAAGAGTAAGCTCTGACCGAGGAGAAAAAGACCTAATCCTTCTAATGAAAGCCTTAAGTAGACCCTTTGGATAAAACCAGTTTATTTTACTCTTTAAACATCTACCACTACTTACCCTCCATGGCCTGGAACTTTTGATGCTCACATTACAAGCGTCTATTTTCAACCATCAAGCCATTCTGCAGGACTTTTAGCTTCATAACAGAGCTGACACCGGTACTACTTTTGCTGTCTTTGACAGCAGTCGTACTTTAAAGCTTCAGAGGAAAGGGCAAGGAAACCCTTGTGGACAATTACAGAAAGTTTCACCCAAAAGAGAAACATCTGCCTGTTTCTGTCAATTTGTGCTTAGATTTCATCTTTACAAGGCTGAGTGCAACTCTCTGTGGTTCTGTTTTAAATCTTTTAATCTTCCCATCGCTTTAAATATGCCCACTTCTCTTTTTCAAATCGATTAAAATTCCGGGCTCATAGTTGTTTCAGAGCAATGACTCCTGTCAGTTGGCTATATTATGTTAAAACTAGCCTTCCCCCTTCTCCTTTTTAATAAATTTTAAAATATATATCAGGAGATCACCTGCAGTAGATTTGCTCAGAATATTAGGGAGAAAGTAATCGGTTAGCCTTCTCATATAACACTGAATCTTTGTCATCTTGCAACTTGCTTATTGTCTTTCCAAACTGAACACTGAGGGAAAGGCTTTGTGACTTTTGAGTGGGTCTGGCAACAGAGAGAGGTCTTGTGCCTATGCCATTACAGTAGGAGTTGTTCTTGGCCATGGTAGATGTTGAGCTTGATTCACATCATGTCTCCATAAGGGTTTATAATAAACAGCACAATGCCAAAAGTGAAATCCTACCGTACACACTTCTGGGCAGATTAAAGCATAAACCCTATTTCATCCAGAGGAAAAAAGAGTCCAGTTGATTTGAATTGTTTTACCAGTTCTGTTCTGGCACACATGGGCCTTCTGGCACACATGGGCCTTAATTTTCTTCTTTTCCCTCTCTCCTTCCCAGGGACAAACAGAAAAAAAAAAAAGAAAAAGAACAGGACAGTACAAGTTTCCAGTATTAAATAGCTACAATGAGCAGTTCAGATATTGCTGCAGCCCCTCCAAACCCAGTTAACCACAGACCACCACAGGTTCCTCTTGTGCTTTGACTGTGTGTCAAAGGGCACCATTCAAAGGTAGCTCTAGATTAGTAGGAGGATATTCCTGTGCTTTAGCACTGGTAAATATGTGAAAGACTATCATGCCCTAAGGAAATATCAGCAATTCCTTTTCTACAGCTGAGCTCACGCTGAGACCTGAAGGAACTTGCTGGACCTGTGCTCACCTTACTTCTTGAAACACTGCGATGTGAAGACGCCTTGATTTTAAGTGACTAGTTATGATGTCCCACAAGAAAGGAACAATTATACTAAATCTTTTCCTCCAGATCATTATTATGCTTTCTTTCCTTCTTGCATGACACATCTCTCCCCACCTTTCCTCTGCTTTTCATGTCACAGCTTTTCCCTCACCCTTCCAGAAGGGAATCCTTGTGCCACAGATCTGATGCTCAGCTTCATCATATGTCTTTATAGGTGGCTGTAGGAGTCTCTTGCCACTGCCCTTGCACTAACTCTTGTTGAATTTACACTTCCCAGAACTCATCTTGGAGGAAAAGTCACAGGTAGATGAATCCTGCTCTATTCAAGCAGGAAGAAGTGAGTGGGAGAAAGAACAAATCTTTCTGGACTTTGGTAAATGTGTTTTGTGGAGCACAGAAATATACTCATGCTTTCTCGGAGCTTGCTAAGCAGATTTTACTGGCAGTATGGATGCAGAAGCACAGAGCACATCTGAGGATGTAAACCCCCTTTACAATCAGGGTGAACAACTGGGCTCTCAGTACCTGCCGTTCCTGAGGAACAGGACGTGAAACTTGCCCATCTGAGCGCTCCCTTAATTGAGCACATTCAATTGTATACACTGCTTGTATATTTCTATTAGCTGCCATCAGTTGAAGCTTCTGGTAAGTCCTGCCTGAAGCTGTTGACATCTTTCTCTTGTGAGAGGCTTTGAAACTCTTTTCTAGACATGCGATTTTTCCATTGACTGCTCCTCACAATAAGTAATACCATTTGCTTTTACTTTGCCTTCGTCCAGCTTGAAACAGCATGTAGCTACACAGCAGCCTTGATCAGAAAAACAGCTGCATTTCTCCTGCTGTATGCAGTAGCTGACAAGCAGCGGCCACCTATTTAACTCCTGCAGTCAAAAACGTACTTGTCCTCCACATTTGTCATTTCCCATGGATCACCAAATTTGGATCTTTTGTCCACTGTAACCTTTCATCTGCTGATGTCTCCAGAGACATAATAGCATCGGTTTAGGGGTAGCTGCCCACACTAGAGATACTAATTGTTGCTAATGGTGACCTTACTGCATTAGCAAATTGTTATTCCTCTTATGTGGCCTCCCCCTATTCAGACAATTCCATTTCCAATAGCCTTTGCCTCCACATTTTCTGCAAATGTCATCTGGCCTGTGATTCCTGGGAAACAGTCTCTCTCATCTGACCCATGGGACACCCGTGCATAGTCGGAACTTGGGCTGCTTCCAATTTACATTTCCCCCCACCCCTCATCCACATCGCTAGCAATTGTTTTTTGAAATACTGCATCTGGTATAAAGGAGTCACCCAGAGGCTGGGAACGAACAGCTGATGCTTGTCAAAAAGATGCATAGTCTGATCCACAGGTTATCACTATCTTTGATTCAATCAGCTGCGCCTGTCTCCAAATATGATTCTTCCCATGGCTTGCACTAGGCACAGGTCCTTATCTGCCTCTACCAGGGCCAAGTTTAGATTTGGCATAGCAGATTCTCCCTCACTTGAGCTATGTCCAAGGTACATGATGGAATGAAAGCCTTCATAAACAGTCTCCTCAAGGCTGTTCCTCCCCCCACCCGCTGCCATCTGATTTGCTATCTTTGCCATTATTTTAAGAGGGCAAATCTTCCCTCTGCCTTCTTAGGAATGGTTATGAAAATAAAACACACATACACACGCACACATATGCATGCAACACAAAAAAAGAAAAATTAATATTTTCTTTTTAAATAATTTTTTTTTTAAAAGGTGCCTGCAAGACCCCAAATCTGCAGTGGGAAATTGTCAGTAAAGAGACTTTGGTCTCCAGCTAAAAAGGCACCACCAGGTACCAATACCTTCTTATCAGTTTAGCCGGTTGCAGAGAAAGAAGAGCTCAGAGCCCATCCACTGCCCCCAGATTCCAGGCCTTTTCTACACACCTAGTAAATCTTTCCTCCACCAAATAAGCTTCTGCCATTTTAAATCTACTTCTGCCAGCTGAAGTGCTTGATTCCAAAGAGTGATTGAAACATTGCAAATAACAAATGCCATTTCCTTCTCTAACTTTGTTAGACAAAATGCAAGAGATCCATGGCAGGACAAAACAGATAACAGACCTATCTCCCTGGGGAGAAGCTGTCTGTGCTGCTCTGTACGCATTATTTGGTGCATGCCTAATGACCTGACTCTCAGACAGTGGAGCATCAGAATTTAGGAAGGTAAATGTTGAAGATATGTGTATGTAATCTCACTTCTAGTTCTTTTAGCTCTAAGGAAGAAATTGAATTGTAATTAGTTCATGGTCATCTGCCTAAATCTTCAGACACAAAATTAGAGAGGAAGAAGTTTGGCTGCCTACCTACTTCCAAAACAGACCTATCTTCTTCTGGTTCTTCAAGGGAGGTGTGGGAAAAAACTATGGGATTGGAGCTCAAAAAACCCCAACCAAACCAACCCGTAACAACTTTCCCCTTTGTTGCTACTGGCATTGTAATGGTGTTAGATACCCATGTCAAATTCTTGCACAGAGAATGCTTCACTTTCAGCACAAAGGAATATTTATTGCAATTATTTGGCAAAATAACTTTGCAAAAACAAATAGCTGAAAGAAAGCTTTGATATATTTGCAGACATTTTATGAAACAAAAGGAAACGTAAATTCTTTGATTAAATCATACATAATGAATTATTCATCCAGCCCTTTTCTGCGTTAATCAGTTAACACAAGGTGATAACGTGACTTTAGAAAAAAATGAAAATAAAACCTAAGGATCTGTAAGGAAGTAAGCAGAATCTGAAATGTGAACCAGAATAGAGCATGCAAAATGAGATAACGAAGGCTCCTTTTAATACGGGGTAAAGAGGCAAAGCCAGTACACCTTCTGAACAAAGAACAACAAATTCATCTTTCATGACCTCCATCATGTCAATTGCAAATGAGAAGGCATTTTCTGGGGACATGCAAGAAACCTAAGTCATCTGAAATTGTCCTGAAAGTTATCTTACCTGCACCATTCTCACAGGCACTGCAAAAGAGCCTATTTACAGTCTGGAGTGGCCAGATTCAATCCTTTGATCCTGCCCCTTGGAAGAAGGAATCAGCCCTGTGACTGAAAATGGGAAAATAAACTACCAGTTTCATGGTGTAACTAGTAGACTCAGAGCAGAATGTCCTTATGGGCCTTACTGGAAGGTAGATTAGGACAAAAGGGAAAGAAAAAAAAAAAAAGAATCATGCTTTGAACTAATTGCAGTCTTTCAGGGCTGTGAACCAACACAAGTGGACCAAGCCTTGCTTAGTCACTGTGGGAGCAGACAGAGCAGCACTCCCCAGTGCACCAGCACACATGCAGAACCGCGATAAGTGGGACTAGCCACTGTTAACACCTGTTCCACAAAAGTGGAAAAAACACAACTTGTCACTATTTACCAGAAGTGTGGAACCTGTTAAGATGAGAAAGAAGAGCAAGAAAAGGATGTCTAAATTTTTACACCTCAACAAACCTGGCTGCAGAAGGGAGAGAAGGCTTAAACCCAAGTTTTTGCCAAAGCAGACATACACGTACTTGAGGTGTATACTTAATGACAGAGGTACCAAGTCTCCACTATCAGTCAGCATAGCACAATATCCCATGCAACATGACAAAACCTATGCACTATTTAGATCAAGGCTGCATCTAGTCCTGGTCAGTGCAAGAATTCATTCACCGTGCTCTGCAGGGTTCTCTTTTGAAAGTTTGGAGGAGCACAGCACAGTGGGAGCCCTCTCCACCACCCGCTGGCATGCTTTCGCGAGCCAACCCTTGCTAGTGAGCAATGACATGGGAGCTTTACTCTAGAGACACAACTCCCTGCAAGGCTGATTTCACCATACATAGTTTTCCCACCCCTCATCACGTTCGCAATAAGACTCCATGTTGTTGCAATGCCATTCACAACAGCATATCATTTTCTTTTCAGAACAGCTCATACTCATCAACATAGAAAATAGTAATGGATATGTTTAATTTAAGTTTTATACACTATGAGTACCAACAAAATCTCAAGGTAGATGTCATTTTTTCTCATTTTATCATTGCACAGAAATTTCTACATATGGATGTAGAGCTTCATGTATTCATATTTCTTTAAAAAAACCCCACACTTTCATGGAATTTACCATATTGGTGAATATTTATCAAGAATGTTCTGTGATTTTTCCAGGCTCTTTTTCCCTTGACCCCTAAATGTCTCAGCTTGAACCTGCATGAAATAGATGCATACAAAAATACAAAGAGACTCCAAAGACAGAAAGAGAAGTGGCATTTGGAATTCCAACCTGCTGAGAAATATTTACTCTTACTTCACTTGACTTAAAAGTAGCTGAAGGGAGTTACTCTGAACAGTAATTTTATGCCTTGTAAAAGCTATCAAAGTTGCACACAGATGCATTTTACAGAGACTCGAAGGAATGCTCACACTTCTTGGCAGGTGAGTTAAGCCTGTGGCACTGTCTGGAGACAAGGTTGTAAGGGTGAATCAAGCGGTCCTGAAGATCCAAATCATTACATGAATTTAAACATTTTCTCAGCATCTGTATTCCCCAAGCCACAAGTGTGCTTTTGTTGGTTAAACCTTTCAAAATGCTAATGCTCTCTGAATGGCTACAACTCTAAACCCTGTGGTGCTCAAATGAGCTCCAATACAAGCTAGCCCGCATACCTAACTAGTCTTGTTTGTGGACTAAGCAAAGGCAGGTGATTCCTCTCAGTAAGGTATTAGCCTAAGACCTAGAGTTTTATTTCTGGAGACTAGACAGGAAATGTGCTAAAGAACCACACCTACTTTCAAAAAAACCCCCGAACATACCAAAACAAAACTATGACAAAACATACAGTCCTCTAAATAAGGTGGCAGCCCTTGCCAAACTAAGTTTCTACAAGCTGCAAAGACAAACTACCTTACTGATGCCCACACAGTACATAGTGATGGAGATGCAAACATTGAAAAGAAGATCATGGAAGCCATGCTCTTTTGTAAGTAGACTATTTTAATATGTTTTCACTTTAAAGTCCTACCTCCTGTTACTGCTAATCCCCCCCAATACAAAAGAAGTAACTGTTAGTCACTAGAAATGGCTTTGAATGCACTTACTGTGAGATGCCATGAATATCGCCATCAGAAATTATGTAGTGTGCCTTCTTTCCTGTAACCTTTGGCCTTCAGTTTTGGCTTTTCAACTTACATTGCAATAGTTTCTTTTATCTGATGCAGCATTATTTTGTGCTTTATTTCTCTGCGGAGTTCCAGAGGTCAAAATTAACCTGTAGCAAGAGAAATAAAATAAAGATAGGTCAAACTATTAATTGGATGACCTAGTAAGAACTTCACAATAAAATCTGAAGGCCAAGATTTTTCAAAAGAAGATGAAAATGAGATTTTAGCATGGATACTAGTTATTGTAAGAAATCACCACTTTAATGCTTGCAGTCAGTTCTAACCTTGAATTTTTTTAGAAATAAATAGATAACAGCAAGCCCAACAATAAGGCCTGCATGAATGTCTTTGTCTAGGTGAGTGGACAGTAGCTAGTTTTCAGGGAGGTAGTACTAAAAAATGCTCTTGAAATTTGTGACTCTAACCATCATTGTGTAAGACAATCGAATGGGTCACTGAAGACCTTTCATAATTAGATGACTGCCTCCGAGTAATATCCACAGGAATTCCAGGACCAACTGACAGCATGAATTAATAGGAAATGTTTCTCAAAAATCCCCTTTCCATTTCCTAAGATGTCAGCCAGGCGCTCCTATGCCCACCTGCACTGCAGCTGGCTTTGGTTATTCGTTTATAAGTATCAGTTCACCTGAAGGCTATAGTTAGTTCTACAGTGGCATTATGTGCAACAGTCACATCTCAGAAAAGGCAAGACTAGGATTCTTCCATTTTGACACAAAAATGTTCCATCTGTAAGAAGAAATGGGGTTGGAGACCTTACTACAGGGACCATCATTTGCACTCAGGGTAGAAACAGAAGCATGGCTTGGCTCAGTGGGCTTGAAGGTTCCAGCCTCTCTCAGCTCCTTCCTTTCTCTTATCTTAATTGGGATAGGGAGGGGGCTGCACTGTTGCCTAAATGTTAGCTGGCAGAAAGACGTGCAGGTTGGGTTTCTCCTGCATGATGCAAGGGAAAGCCTGTTGGGATTCCTCATCAGTCAGAGCTTTGAACTACATCTTCCCAGAGCTTTTTCTTATAGTGAGCTCCCTAAAGATGACCAAACTAAAAAAA
>VZTU01003584.1:44853-93677 GCA_013400835.1 Zapornia atra | reverse complement strand
AAAAGAAAAAAAAAAAAAAAAAAAAAAAAAAAGAAGCCAAATTTAATTAGATTATAAACTAATTAGCTGTCTTTAAATGGAGAAAACTCAAAAGAGGGTAGGTAAAGCAGAACAGAAATAAAAAAGGTTTATACCCAAGTCTTCCCCTGTTAGCTACATTCTTGCAAGTAGGTCACTGCTTCCAAGCATGGACTTAAACAAATTAATGGCGCTGCACAGGTACTACAGTCCCCTCTGGTGTCGAGGAACCCCTCACTACCATCACCAGACCTAGCTGTGGGTTGTACACCCTAGTCCCTGCAGCAACCTCTTTGCCCCACGAGCATCAATCTCCCAGATACTGCTCCTCACACTCACCTTACTTCCACCTGTTCACTGTGGTCTGGAAATTCCTTCCCTCCCTCCCACACTTAGCTGTTCACCCTAAAAGGAGCGGTCTCACCTGAGCCACTTTTAGCTTAACGGGTAAAACGACGACCTGCATGCAAAAAAAAGCCACATATTGACCATTAAATCTTTCTTCTAAACTGTTATTAAACATCTTTCTGCCTCTGTAACAGCGGCCTTTGTCCAACACCAAACTCCCATGGTGACAAGTATTCACCAGGTTTGAGATCACTGCTCTGACATGTTCCCAGTGCAGGGCACTGTAAAGGAAACAGTTTGGATTGATTTCTGCCTTTAAGTTAGTGCATCATTTCTTTGAATATCTTTGCTTTCATTTGGGTAAGTTGAAGTAGTGAAGAGAAGGGCCTTGACAAACAGTAACAGAAAAACAGTGGCGACAGCTCCCTCCTGGGTGCCCAACAGCACAGCTACGCCATGACCCATGGTTATGAAAAGCAGTTGCCCTCCTCCATCTGGGCATCCCCAGAACTACCACCAGAAATCAGGGAGCCACTCCTCACCTCGCTAACATGTTATTGCCCATCCTCTTCTTGCCTACTCCTTTGTTTGTAAGAGTTGCCTCTCATATAAAGCAGAGATGAAGGCTGAAGATAACTGGCTCATCAGGCTTGCTGAAGCAGATTCCTTAGTACATCTTGCAGTGAAGTCACAGAGAATACAGAATCTGCCTCTTCACCAAGACAAACTTGGGATTTTTCAACTAATTCCAAACCTCAACTTCCTTCTGAAAACCAGAAATAAACTCAGCTGTACAAAACAGCCAGTAGCTTCCCAATTTGAGTGGTCAACTGGGATTTGAAGAGTTCTGGATTTTTTCTCCTTCCTTCATATGATTAAATCCAGGCATTGTAATTTGGATCTCTCCCATTTTAGAGGGCTATTAAAAATACTACTTCCTAATAGACAGTGGTCATCACTGTTGTGGCATGTGAATGCAGAACTATGGATGAGAGCAAGGCTGAGAAAAGGAAACTATGAAATTCTTGCTTTTTTTCCCCCATAATTTAAAGGTCATTCATAACACCAGAGACTTGGTCTCACATGTCCAAAGTGCACCTTAATGCTGAAATGTAATCAGTTACTCTCTGGGAAAAGGGTTCACAATTTAATGGATTGAAATTCTCCAAACAGCAGCAGTAGAGCTGGATGCAGAGTACAAATATCGGAAATGCTGGAGAGCTTCCAAATGCTTGGCATTTAAAAAAAAGCCCACATGGCACAGCAGTATAAACCTCCTCTCTCTAAGTCAGAAATACCTTTTTTTTTTTTTTTTTAAGTTATTTGAAAGCATAAAGCTAAAAGCTAAGTGTACTGGAGGAAATAGGACAGGTCAGTCCTAACATGATCATTCCTTTTTTTGCAGGACATCTTTGAGAAGGGCAGCTGCCAATAGATCTGGTTTCAGTGCCCTCTAAGGAGCTCTGTGAATCCACCTCCCTTTGCTGGATTGCCTACATCAGATTTGTGGAGGAATGGCAATGCTTTGATGAAAGCGAAGCCGCTGAATTACTTTTGGTGATGATGTTGTATGTTAGACACTAAAAAGAAACAGAACAAGCTGGAAGAGGCCTCCCCTCTAATATCAATTTTCCATTTCCTTATCTATATTGACTGTGACAAAGAAGTTTTGGATTATATGTTGTCTTATTATCTGCTATGCGAATACTTTCGGTGGTGTCCTGCAATTCCATCGTGATTATGTCATCGCAATGGTGATGCTCTTGTAAACCACATAACAGAGATATCTTCTGTTGATGCTTATCTTCTTACTATATGTTTTCTGTCTCTACATAGGCTGAAGCTCATAACCATAGCAACTGAATTATGCTGGAGCACACCGGGTTGACCAGAAGGATTCTTCCTGACCTAAATGATTGCATTTATTAAAAAAGCAAAGAAAGGTAAAACAAAACTGGCTCCACATACTGCAATGTAGCACAGATAAATTTGCCTTCAGATAGTCTGAATTATGCTGGCACAAAAAAAATTGCTCATCCAAGTAGAGATCCAAGGTCTATTAAAAGAATCTCAGTAGTCACAAGAATGAAACCACTAGGTGACAAAAAGGGAAAGTGAATTAAAAAGGGTCTGTCCCTCTGCAGGTAGAGGGGGATGTTTTAACCACTCCGGGACACTTAGAGTACTTTTCAAAGGGATCTCAGAAAAAGCAAAGATATCTCTCTAACATGCATTCTAAGCACATGCCTAAAAAACCAGCTATTTTAACTAGAATCAGAGGGACTGGTTCTGGCTTCTTGAAGACAGCTGTGACAGTCACAGAAGGCAGACTAGAATATAGAGGACTTTACATCATTTTTCTGCAAGTCCTAGTATGGGCAACATGGTCAAGGGGGACTGGGAACTCTGGGCAACTTGTATGAGTGTTTTAATATCACTCTAAATTTCATGACTGCTTTAATTTCTTTTGAGAAGACTCTTTAAGCTCTATCTTTGGGCCAGAACCCAGAAGACAAAAAATTATATGGCTTTTTATGGATTTCTTTCCTATCTTTCTTTTTCCTCTGAACTTTACAAAACTGTACCAGAGTCTTGATTGCTGCTTCTACTACAGAATCAGTGTGAAGTATTTTTCAACCACCTTGCTCAAACTTAAAAAAAATAAAAATAAAATGGGAGGGTAACAGTAAGGAAAATATTTTTTCCCTCTGCTATGAGAGTTGCTAGATCATGAGGATAACAATTATTTTCAGACTTGCAAACACAGGATGGGTAAGTACCATGTATGTCATGCTTGTAACAAAAGTTACTGTTTGGTACGTCGGAAGAAGAAAAAAGCTCCTCATGATCCACTTCATAGCACCTTCATCCCAATACTGAAGAGACTGAGTCACAGCCCCAGATGTCAATCATCCCCTGCATAGTGACACGAGTCCTCCTCTCTTAGTCCCAGTTACTGTGATGCTGTTTGCACTAACAGAAGTGCTTAATCTATCTGTTTAAAAAATAAAACATGTTGTGTCATCCCACAACAGCAGGCTTATGAGTACTTGAACAAACTACACTCCCTGTGCTTCTTTAATGGGAATCTAAGCAGGAGAGGGGGCAGAAGGTGAATGTCTATAAACATTGATACAGAACTGGCAACAGGATCAACAGGAAAAAGCTGGCATGGGAGGATTAAGTATTTTCAGTACATTTCATGCGGCAACTTCTGTTTTTTGTTGTAAAATAATCAGAAGAGATACAGGCACATGAGAAGGTATGAGAACAAGGCTTATCCCATTAGGAAGGAATGTTTTGCCACTCTAATTTGGCAAGGTATGTCAGAACATTGGACTTTTAAAAGGTAGCCTTTATAGCAGCTTTCGTAGCTGGATTATACAGTGGGAAGTGTAGAGTATATAACTTTCTAGTCAAAGCTGTAACTTGCTAAACTATCAGCCTTGTAGTTTTCCAAGGTAACAAAAATAGTCCTACAAAATCAGTTCTAAACTGGATTCCCTCCTCGCTCAGATTTATACTTACTGAGCTGTCCAGTTGTGTGCCTTGGAATATGAACATTCAGAACAGGGCTCTCAATTATAAGCAAAGTCTCAGCATACTCAAAGATAGGCTATGTAATTTAATTCTATCTGTCAAGTGAGATTTTTTTTTTCTTTTTAACTAGACAACATCTCTCACCATCATACATAAATTACAAGCACTGGTATAATCAATCAGCAATAATGTTGAAGAACGTTGTACCACTAGATACAAAATCTTCAGCATTTCAGCACCAAGTGGTATGATTTTTAACCATGGAAAGACAGATTGGTCCTAATTTTCTGGAAGGAAACCTATAGAGAATTGGATATTGATTAGCCAATAGAAGAAAGCTATTCTTATTCTTTAAATACGGTAGCATTCACGGCAAAGCCAAGACAATTTTAAGTGTCTGTCTTTTGGATATCAGAACACAGCCCTGTTTCTGATAGCTTATGGGTTTTATGCATCTCTGCCAGCACGCTTGGGGAGGCCTGGAGGGGATGTCGGTCCTCTGGTAAATGGTTTCAACCCTGCACGTGTTAATTTTTACAGGGGGAGTGCTGGCTTCGGTTCATTTGGGAACAAATTTTAAATGTGGCTTGTAAGGATTTGACCTTGCTACTGACAGGGTGGAAGCCAGCCTCTCAGTGTGTGCAGAGGCCTTTGAACAGGTACAGAGAGAGTGTCTGCTCAAGGTCCCGGCAGGATCACGGCCTTGGGACCTAAGGGCTAGGAAGCAGTTTCACAACTTTACCCGGCAGGGATTTAGGTTTGCTTTTCAGCCTTTTACTATGTGCACTTAAAATGAGAAAGTCTAAAAAAAAACCCCGCAGAGCAAGCCTTATCCAAAATCCCTTGCTTTTCACCTCGAAAAACAAGACCTGGACCTGAGTGTGTCAGCAACTCCGGATGGAGGAAATACTGGCCTGTCTGTAGACACCAACCTGAACTGGGCCCTTTCTGCTTTGAAGCCACACACTTGCACAGCTTTACCACTTCCGAGGCATGTTTCGTAGTAAGTTATTTAAATTTCTCATTAAAATTTGGAGAAACAAAAGTAAATGTCAAAGTATGCATCTTATCTCATTTGCAATGTTGCACTGAGTTTATTTTTAAAGCTTTGCAATGAAGGAACCAAAAGAATGCCATGTTCTCTTCAAAGCACACGTAAAGTGCACATATTTAAAAAAATACTCCGAGTTGTCTCTAACCGAGAATCATTACTGAGAAAGTTAGAAAAAGACTTCGATATTCCAAGAATTGTTCAGTTAAGTAGGGGCAAATGACTAAAAGAAATCAAGAAAAAAATAAACCCATCAAATATCACTCTCCATTTTTTGCCTCTAGATCAAAACTTGTAACACTGTATTCTTATTACTGTGACACCTTTAGAGCGCAGTGACCAATAATACATAAATCTACAGGAAACCGGTGCCTCAGACCATGTATAGCATTGAAAAGAAACCCCACTCCTGGACATGGGTGCTAAGAATCCCTTGAGCTTTTAACACTGATTGAGCTTATCTTGAAAAAATATTACCTTTTCATTTAAGAAGTGTCACTGCAAGGTTTAATACTTGCCCTTACAAGACACCTGTATAACAACATTAATGCCTAGAAGATCTAGAACAGACGTTTGGGTAGTTAAAAATTAGATTCCAGGGCGGGAGACATTTTCAAAAAATAGTAACAGTTCTGCATGCCCAATGCTTTTATCTCAGGAACACTGGAAGATAATTCCATTTTCCAGGGGGAGTCTACTTCATAGGCATCATGAGCTGGGTGCTTACGGCAAGACTGGGAGCACAGAGGTATGAGTATCCACTCCAAGTGACCGAGTAGGGAGTGGGGCTTCACCTTCAGTGTTACACAGTCCAGACCTCCAGCAAGCCAAGCAAGCACTCCCCCTGAACCCGAAAGCCACCCGAGCAAAGCTTTGCAGAGGCTAACATTTCAGTAAAATGATGTATGTGACAAAGTTTTGCTTCACCAAAGTACTCCAGATGGCTCTCTTGGGAAGCATTAAAGGGATGAAAAGAGGTAATGCTCCTAGGAGGTGGAGGATCCGTAGGACAGATAGGAGCCTTTTCCCTTTTCCTCTGCTAAGTGACGTGACTGGTGCCACAGTATCAGAGACGCTGCAGAGCCCCCTAACTCCCACTCCTGTGTTTTAACTGGCGCATACCATTTAAAGATTAGTCTTCCTTCAAGGCCTTTCCTTTTGTAGTGCACGATTTGGTCATGAGTATCCACTAAATCTAGTCTAAGTGTCAGTTTGAGATAGAACAGCCAGGGTTCTGCAAATTTCTTTTTCAAACAACTTAAGGCTGTGCTCCTAAAGGACTGACAGACTGTAGCATTAAAGAAGCTCCCTTACCCTAATCAACTTTGTAAAAATCCAGAGAAACATATTCCTGAGGAACTTTGACCAAGAGCTTTGAGCTCTGTGTGATGAATAGTTTCCCACCCCCACTGCAGATGTAAGCAAGAAAATAGCAGTTAGAAAGAATAGCTTTATAGACCTGTCACACTAATCTTATCATTTTCATATATGCAGTCAAATTCAAAATATATTTCAACACAGACTGTTGGGAACCCAACTATAAAACTTTTTTTTCTTCCATAAGAAATTCCTTAATTCAAATTTTAAGAGAAAAGAGAAAAAAACCCCAAATATCAGAGCCTTTATCCTGCCATGCAGAACCCCTCTTTCTAAAGCTCTATTTCTCCATCTCTTTCTGCAAAAACAATAAATGCATTCTTTCACGCCAGGAGTTAAGAAGTATATTATTTATTGTGGTCAGGAGTTCCTTTCTCGGTATCCTGGATATGAGCTCATGCCATATCAACAACCAACAATAGCTATTGTTCCTGGAGTTTGAAGGAAGTTTCTGTACCCTGTTTCCTGAACACAGTATGTGTTCTAATACATAGAAAAAAGGTGTTTCATATTATTCCAGGTACATTGGGCCCCCTCCATGTCAGCCTGCTAGCAAGCTTTTTCCCAGAGTCGGAAGAGTAAATGTGTGCTTGTGTTTATCCATTTGTGAATGGAAACAGGTACTTCCATCGCAAACTACATGGGAACAGAACCCTAAGAAATACAACAATGTGTTTAATTTGGAAAGAGCACTTTCTAGCTCCTGGCTATTAAAACTGGCTGCCCTGATGGGTTAGTTCCTCAGATCAATCATCACTTCTAAGGCAAAAAAACTTTCAGCTTCGTATACATCCGAAAGGTCAATGCTTGTTATCATGTAATGGCAATATGTCCCAACAAAGAAGGTGTTGAGTAAACTGACTGGACTGTGACCCATTTCTCCACCAAATCCTCAGACCTAATACTCCCATACATGTAGACATACATGTAATACATGCAAGCCTCATTCTGCATAATATACACAGTAGTGCCAGAAAGATGGTGTGAAAACCTCCAGGGAGCAAGGACAAGACACGAGCCTTCCCAGAATGCAAAAAAAAATTACCCCAGAGTGACCAAACAGGGCAGACCTGCCTTGCAATTTTACCTTTTGCAGTACTCCTGCCTTGCAACATTACTTATTTCTGCTAGTGACAGCAAAGTCTTCAGCTTTGGGAGGAGGGACAATGTATCCCACTTGCACCAGTGTATCTGCACGCAGTAGAGGTTACTGTCGTTTTCTTATCCTCCCAAACTGCTAGCCTGTTCACAGGCCAGACAGAGCAGGAGCATTTCTGTGGGTTGCAGTGAATGCTTTCAAGCTCAAATGAGATCTGGCAGGCTTTGTCACCTGCAAAGCTCTGCAAAGTGCTCTGTGCAGTCCCCAGACAACTGTCCCTCCTATGCAGTGTCTCATTTGTACATTGTAGAGTTAACCCCACCATAGTAACAGACTCACAGAAGGGCTGAGGTGGGAAGGCACCTCTGGCTGTCATCTCGCCTAACCCCCTTGCTCAGGACCATAACTAGCCAGGTTTTGGGTATCTCCAAGGGTAGAGACTTGACAGCCTCTCTGGGCATCCTCTCCCTGAGTTCAATTACCCTCACAGTAAAAAAGTGTTTTCTTAGGTTTAAGTGAAATTTCCTGTGTTGAGTTTTGTGCCCAATGCCTCTTGTTTCATGGCTGGGCATGGCAGGGGGGAGCCCAGTTCCAGTTTCCTGAAGGAAAGAAGATGCTGATTTACAGCTACAGTTCTGCTACAAACCCATACATTTCTCGACATACAGCCTGCTGGAGCTCTGCCCCCTCATGTGAGATGCCACAGAGGCATCCAGTAGAAAACACATCCCAAGGGCCCCACCAGCATAGTCCTGGTTACAGAGCCACTGGAGAGCTGCAGAGAGCGCAGCTTGTGAGAAGAGAGGAATATCCCACAGTGCTAGGCAGAGCACAATGCCATAAATGCAAGTCCTGTCTTTACTTTGGGGACCTCCATCCGGACCTCTCCTTCCAGGTACCACTTATGATGGTAACCCCCTACCCTCAGTCTTCCCAGTTTAGCCACTGCTACATTTACAATGCTACGGTCTAGGAAAGGAGAATGTTTTCTGGTGAGGATTGATGACCGTGATCTGAACCTTGAAATGGGACAAGAAATAAAGATGTGATAAAGACGTTAACAACGTACAGTTTAATATATCAAGGCTGGGCAAGCCAATTAGGACTGAATAGAAAGTAAGCTAAATCTTTTCCCACAACTCTAATCCTTTCTGTAGGATTTGAAAGAGAATAAAAAGCTGCTACTGCTTTAAAAGTTACTTTCATGGTCATTTTTATGTTTTTATACTAATACTCATGTTCCTGCCAGGAGCACAAATGAAAGTACTGAAATACCCCACAGCCTTTCCTGTGAGATTTACAGACTAATTTTAAAGATCTAACAAGTTTGACTTATTGGGATAGGATTCAAATAAGCTTCTAAATTTGGGAGTATCTCTGTGAATCCAATATGAGATCTTTACAATTTGAATTTCCCTCAGCCCTACGGGAGCCACAGGATATTGTTGTTCTTTTACTGCATGCCCTATTTAAGGGTTTAATGCTGGCTCTTAGATCTTTTATTTCCAGGCAATCTGTTCAATTACTAATAGTGTCCAATTGACTCCTCTGACTGTCGCTATTCTCAGAGCATGAAACCGTCAGTGAACTTGGAAGAGCAGAGCGAGGGCAGGCAGAGGTATGTACAGCCCAGTGAAGCCCTGGGATGGTTTGTCAGTGCTTCATCTGCGCTTCCATTTAAGATTTCAGAGAACTTTCATACCTGCCCACCAGTGAGAAACAATGAGGACGGGAAATGACCAAAGGGAGAATCAAACAGGAAGGTGAGACCATGTCTCAGTGCCAACAGCCTCTTCGCTCACATTACATGTGTTTCCCTCTCAAACACCCACGTGGGAAGGGCTATGGAAGGGACTGTAGTCCCTAGAAAAACCCAGGAAAGACATTTTAATTTAAATACTGACTCTCCCCAGTGTATAAATTACAATGCCAAGGATCTCTCTACTCTTCCTATAAAATCAGAAGAACAAAAGGCAACTTAAAGCCCCCTCTATCCTTGAACTGAACTTTTTAGTTTTAGCTCATCAGGCTAGGGCTGAATTTTAAATGAAACATCTAATTGTCCATTTTCTCATTCCACCCAAAAGTGGAAGGAAAAACTCATCAGTATTAATAATCAAAACCTACACAAAGAGAAAGTTTAATACATATATATGACTTGTGCCCTTGTAGCCAAGGTTGCTGCTATCAATTGCTCCCTAGCAATGAATAACGAATTAACCTTCTGATCGTCATCAGCTATGATCTTACTCTGCGTATGTCATGAATTCTGTTCCCAAAGTCAGTAGGGACCTGATCCTGCAAACATTTCAGAACACTTGAAGTTTTGACCCTAAACATATATTACTTAACCCCTGTGATTCCTTCTTATCTGAGAATAACTTTAATGGAGTAGCTTTAGAGTATCCACAAATGTGTGTGTTTGTGGTATTAGTGTGTATGTTTTAAAAAAATAAATCCATGTTAATAGAGAAATTTCTCAAGTGTAAATGTTGAATTTAAGCAAAAATATTTTTTAAAATCCTTAGAAATTCAAAGAAAAAATGCTAGTCCTCATATTTCTTAATGCACCCTTTTCACTGTAGGTTTTAAGTAACTGAAACCTTAATCTTATTAATTTAAAATCATGTCTCTTTTTTGACATTTAGCAAAGGAAAAAAAACAAACCAAAACCGAAAAAACCCACCCAAACCCAGAACATCTTCTGGGGGCTTAAACTTAGAAACCATATTTTACAAAGGCTTTGAAAAGCGACATCTACAAACATTCCAAAGGAAAAAGGTTAATGAGTCAGTAACTTCTCCGTCTTTGCTCTGCTTCCACAAGCTTCACCACCACTCATAGGCACAAGGACACGTGCTTGTGTGCACGTGCATGCACACACACGCACAGTTTAAGGACTGACTGGCAGCAGAAAGCAGCTATTCCATACAAGAAACATTACAATAAAGCCTATTGAAAAGCAGACTGCGAGTGAACTAGAGCTTTGGGCTTAGAAAGGCATTTTAAAATATTTTCCATTCAGCTATTAATATTGTATTAAAAAATAATAGTTTTAGCTCAAAATCCCATGTTTCAAAGCTCGCACAGCTCTAACACTGAGGTTATCTTGTTTGGCATGAGAACAGCTCATGTCTACATTAAAGCTGGAAGCTTAGAAGTGACATAAACAGGCCTTTTTCTATAAAGATAAAAGGCTAAGCTTTAAAGAATTTTATATTTATAGATAAACGTTTCCATAGTAATCATTACAGTGAAACTTGCTGGTGTCAGCAATCCTTTGCATACAGAAATGGCTTATATTCAAATTAGCAGGAATCACAGAATCAGATCCCAGCTGCTACCTGAAAGAAGGGCTTACAGGAAAAGTGTGAATGGGGGTCTCTGAGGTGGGCAGTTGCCCTTATTTTGGTCACCTACCTGCTCCTTTAGGCCCTACATGCCAATACAGAAAACAGGAGATACGTTGTGGGAGGCAACTTTGCAGTGCACAAAAAAACCCCACAAGCATTTAAGGGACCCGAGTGTCCTTTTCCATCTCCAATTTTTTAATTTCAGTGATATAAATACAAAGTAAAAAGTGTAAGACAAACAACCATCAGAAAGCTGGGTCAGGTGGCAGCAGCATGGTTTTCCCCTCACCTGTTCCCTGCAACTTGGATTGCTGTACAATGTGGTGGTACAAATTCAGTCCCTGCTTTCCTAATTACTGCTACCCGGTTTCTTGCTACTTAGGGCAAAACCTCTTCCTCACAGCCCTCAATGAAGCAGCGTTTCCCTTCTAGTGCTCAGCGGAGGCCTGCATAAGTATTGGCCCACTGATGAGTCTTGCTGGATCAGGACTGCTGCCTTTTACTACATTCCTTCCAACAGGCAGACTAGCATTTAACATGATGGAAGTTATTTAAAGCAACGAGGCTACAGTAATCACACAAGGTAAGACTCAAACTGCATGTTTCTGGAGGTTGCTACAATTCCCTGAAGTCAATTAGGTTTTAATTAAAAAAAAAAAAAAGACATGAAGGTTTTCAGTTTATGAATTTTTAAAGAGCCACTATTTAATTAAACAAAGGAAGGAAAATATCACACTCCCTTTCTTACAGGTGGCAAGATGAAGAAGAAGAGAGGTGAGGTGACTTACTCGGGGACAACATGGTAAATCAGTAGTGCCTGGCACAGAACCAAGCCTCCTCGCTCTGAGATTACATCCTACTCACTCCTTGAAGTCCTGAAGAAGGCAAAAGAAAAATAGCTAAGAGAGCTGTTCAGCTTTGAAATGAGAATGCTGTGTGTGTGAGCCCACAGGCGTATGAACATATGCCATGAGAGAGATGCAAGTAATACTCCCTGATCAGCAATAATGAAAAACCTCCCTCCTCCACATTAAAAAAAAAAAAAAAAGGCAAACCAGGGAGGGGGGTAAGTCTGAGTGCTTTGCAATTAACGTACAAATGTTTCCATTGTAATCAGTGTGCTAATACCTGTCACTGTCAGCACCTCTTTCCAGAGAGGGCCCACTTGCTGTTTCACTTGGCACCCGACACTCTGACACTCACAAGAGATTACTTTCATAAGGTGTTCCGTATGCACATTCAATACCCATTTTACCCAGGTTTTTATGATATCTTTGGAGACGTACATCTAGTTTGGCTCCTGCAAAGCTACTGAAGTCTGGGACTCAGCTGGCAGAAAAGTAGCCTCCAATAAATAATGAAACTCTTTTGGACGGGGGGATGTTTGCGTTAACACCTAGCAGAAGGGAGGGAGTGGGGCTGGGAAGAGTGGCTGCGCTTCAAAGAGGTTGCCCCTGGCAGGCACGGGCACCCTGCAGCCAGCCGGTGCTGCCTGCGGTTGGCAAGCTCTGCTGGAGCGATGGCTGCCTCGATGGTGGTAGTGAGGGGCTCCCAGGAGCTTCTCAGCAGAACGGCTCAAGGCAGGCCCTTCTCAGGTGCTGTCACGGAGCATTCGAGCCCGTGTTCAGGAGAGAACACGATGGGAAACGTTAAGAGAATGCATCGGGCCTGCGCTCCCCTGACAGGCGCTTTCACAGGTTGGTTGGATGCAGCAGTAGCTCCCCTCCCCATCTCTTTGCTTCAGGAAAATACTCTTAGTTGAATTACTTCTTCAAAAAACACCGTGCCCTGTGTGTTGTGCTACACTGGCTCCCTCGCTTGCAAGACTCTCTTTCAGAACAGTTATGTTCAAATCTATTTTGGTAATGCAGGTTCCTTGTGATACAGCTTAGATTTTTATCCCAGTCAGAAGTGTCTCAGTGGAGATCTGCGTAGCAGGCTGCCCCCCTGCAAACACCAATTTTTCCTACAAGATGTTCAGCAGCAAACCTGAAGCATTTCTTCTCCTGTCTACCTTATCTCCTTTGTGTAACTGAGGATCAAAACACCAAGGAGGCAGGGTAGCATTGTAGTACAGTTGTAGTGCTGAGCCAAGGTGTAGGGAAGTCAGTGGGCTTTGGATAAAACCCTACCACCGGACAGCACCACTAGTTATATTTTTCGTGTTTCTACAGCACATGCCATTCCAGCATGAGATGCTTTACAGGCATCAGTTAAGACCCACAGGTTTCTGGTGAGGAAGAAAGCCAGCCATTTTATAGAGGAGGCACACATGCTGAGGCAGAACTTCAGCTGCTCGGGAGATAATAAGGAGAAATCTGGGAAGTCTCAATCCTTCCTGTACTTCCATTCTCGGTGGCCACCTATTATGCAAACCCACAGTGTATGTCAATGCAGCTCTCTCTGAAGCCATACTCCCCCAGCACACACACTCTGGGAAGCACTCACCTTCCTGGCTGTACCTATGGGTATATTGTCTGTGCGCACAGACAAGCTTCCAAATTTGTACTGCAGATGCAACTACACACTACCTCTCTGAGTAAGCGCGTATCCACTCACAATTTTAAAAATTAGATCTCCCTTTGCCAGCCATTATTTATCACACAGTAGGGTCTGATAGACCGCCAGTTCCTCTCAATTGCTTTGAATGGGAAATATATGCTATTACTTGTGATTTTTGCATTGCCATAGCAGTTCTCTGTATGTGTGCATGTGCATGTGTGTGTGAGGGACATAAACTTGGAGAGGAGCGGGTGTTGTAGCCAAATACACTGGGATTCTACCCTAATCTCTTGTTATTGTGAGTTTTAAATAAATTGTGAAATAAATTATATACTGAAATTTTCCACGTGTGGTCTCAATAGAAGGTAACATTACACAAAGTTTGAGAGAAAGTCTGCCTAGACATTTTATGTTGTGAGAGTAGGATGGAAAACACTCTTGCTGTAAGTTTCAAATGTCTTTTTTTTTTCTAAATGGCCAAATTTAGCAACTTCAAACACAGTTTCCTTCAGTTTTTATAGCTTCTGTTGAAAAAACAAAGTCTGAGGCAAATTGGCCAAGGGGATTTTGAATGACCACATTTGCAGATGCTGATTATAAAAAAAACCCTATGCCATCCACATTCCAGAATATTTCAGGACTCTCAGACAACATTGCAAGGGAGTTAGATGGGCTTACTTCACTACTGTTTTGTGATGGAGCAATGCATAATTAGGGGCAGGATAACGCAACTCTCGGCTGATCTGAAATGCCATCCTAAATTATTTGAATAAGAGGTGAGCCAATATGTAACTTCACGCAGCACTTCATAGTGGCAGAAATGCCAAGAGTATCCCACTCAAATATAGGGAAAGATGCAATTCCCCCTTATGTTCTTTCTATTTCTTGATTTTTCCAGCTCCTTTTTTTTTTCCTCCCCATGAATTGCCTGTCGCCCCCACCATCCTCCTTCACCTTCCCACACAGATCCTTTTTTGTAAGTAACTGTGGAACGTTCCAGCTACGCCGCGAGTTAATGCAGCGCGATCGAGGGAGAGGCAACATCAGGGAGTCAGAGATTTGAAAAGATAAGGGGCTGAGTCTCTGGCTTCAGTTCAATCGATAATCGCTGTGCATCTGGCCCCATGTTTCTCCTGCACAATTAGCTCAGCCACGTTTGTTGCGTGTACCTTTTCTTTTACATCCATTTGCGGAAAGTAAATGTAGCGTTTGCAACACTAAGCCTTGATCGTGCCGGATGGTGGGGAAAATTCTCACCGGTGTCAGTAGAGACAAAGAGAGGTTCAACACAATGGGCCCAGAGAGACGCTGGGCTGCCAAGGTTTAATTTGCCCTGCACCTCAAGATCAGCTAAGGGTTGCCGTAGGAGCCTTTTTACCCTCGTAAGGCAACTTCAGGCCCTGCTGGGAAGAAAATGCCCATCGCCAGCGAGGTTGAAAACTAAGCAAAAAACCAGCAAGATGAAAAGTGCAGAATGAGTGGGGCTGGGCTGCTTTGCTTGTCATTGTTTTGAGAAACCAATTAATTATGTGAGGATCAGGCACTGGTTGCACACCATGAGAGCTACCTCAGTAGTCTGTGTAATTGTGGAGTAAATTTCAGCTGCAAAACAGGTAGTTTTCTCTCACTCTGGAAATGACCACAGACCTTACGTAAAGGCACAAGCGCTTTGGTATGGAGGTGCTTTATGCTGCTCCAGGTTATGTATGCCCCTGTCTACACAGAGCAGGCTACAGATGCATAGAAAGTGCCAGCTCAAAGCCCCACTTGAATCCACAAAACGGAGCCAGTGGGAAGTCAGCGAGGCTCAGCAAGTTCCTCCCCACCTGGGGCAGCGTGCTGGTTTCAGCTGGCATAGAGTTAATTTTCCTCACAGCAGCTGGTATGAGGCTGTGTTTTGGATTTGTGCTGGAAACAGCGTTGCTAACACAGGGATGCTTTTGTTACTGCTGAGCAGCCCTTGCACAGAGACAAGGCCTTTTCTGCTTCTCACCCCAACCCACCAGCAGGCAAGGCTGGGGGTGCACAAGGAGGTGGGTGGGGACACAGGTGGGACAGCTGACCCCTGGTGATCAAAGGGACATTCCATACAATACAATGTCATGCTCAGCTTATAAAACTGGGGAAAGAAGAAGGAAGGGGCACGTTCGGAGTGATGGCGTTTGTTTTCCCAAGTCACCGTTGCACATGACGGAGCCCTTCTCTCCTGGAGATGGCTGAACACCTGCCTTCCCATGGGAAGCAGTGAATGAATTCCTGATTTTGCTCTGTTTGCATGTGCAGCTTTTGCTTTACTCATTAAACTGTCTTTATCTCAACCCACGAGTTTTCTCACTTTCACTGTTCCGATTATCTCCCCCATCCCATGGTGGGGGAGTGAGGGAGTGGCTGTGTGGTGCTTCACTGAGGCCTGGGGTTATACCATGACAGGTAGCTTGCCTCTCTCTCACTTTAATGTGAGCCAAGCACAATGGCAGTGCTGGGTTGTGTGTGGCCCACCCACAGGACAGTGCCTCCTGTGAGGCTAAGCAATCCCTAAACTGTAGGACCAATCCCAGAGTGTGCCAGTGAAGCCATCCTTTTCTAGCACCTGCCAACAGCCTCACCCAAGAGCTCTTCAAGCCCCAGAGGTGCCAAAGCTTGGTTCACTCACGGTGAGGTAGGACAAAAGGTCAGTTAAAGAAATTTAAGCTTGTTTGGTTTCATTATTACTTTACAGCACCAAGAAATGAGCAAGGAAGCTTTGTTTAGTTGACACATATGGCATGCTAAATCTCATACCCAGCATTAACCTCAATGGCTTAGCATGGTGATGTGCGATAGTAACTCCACCTTCTCTTCTTCTCTACCAGGTCAAGGTGAAAAGCTACATAAAGCTTTGCCAGTCCAAGAGCAGGCTGAAGGAAATTTCCCATTTCTAACTAAGTGCTAAAAGAATACACATACATACAGACATACGATTTGTTTCTGACTTATTTGTTCCCTTCCGTTGCCTTTCCCTACATCAATTCTTCCACAAAGGCAAAGGTACGCCTCACCTGACTTTCCACATTCCCATGAGACTGACAGTACACTAGAGTCAAATGTCTCCTGATATCCATCTCAACAAGTATTCTAATGGCCTTTTGCCTGAATTTGTTCCTCATTAAATGTTCCTGTACACATTGCAAAATTGGGCAGAGAAGGATGGAGCAAAGGAAAACAAACTGTGAAGTTTTTGACTGAAGTGATCTTTGCTGACCAAACCAAACACAGTTTTTTCCCTGTAATTTTATTCTACTTTAATGAACTCTTCCTTCATTTTGTTGAGATATATTTTTAAAAATTATGAATGCAAGTAAAACTTAAGACAACAAAGCAAAGCACTTCAAATAAAAAAGTCAAAACATTTCTTTTTGAAATTCGAAATTTCACTTTTTTGGACAGATTTGTGAATTTATTTCTTCTGGAGCTAAATATACAGAACTAGTAAGACATTTCACTGCAAAAAATTCTGCCTAGCTCCAAAGAGAAGTGTTTTTGTGTGTGCCTGCATTTTTTTGCATGGAAAGAGGGGCCATTTAGCAAGCTGCGGCAATGCTTAGATGTGCCAGTGCTGCCCCTCTTGATTGCCAATGGTGGCTACTATCTGCTGCCTGCCTGCAATCGTTTTGCTGTGGATCATATAATCTCCTAGCATCACTGCCAGGGTGCCTGAGGCATCAGGGTCTAGAGCTTGGTGCAGGCATGAAATATTGTCCATAGTCTGTACCAGTCAGTAGCAGGGACACTCATGCAGAAAAGGAAAAATGTTTATGGACTTGACTAGCGGTCTAGCAAATCCCCATTAGATGCTTTCCCCTGCCTCCCCACACAAATGAAACCAAAGAAAAAACCGATGTCAATCACCACGCGTTCACAGTCACAGGCCACTTTCTCAGCTGAAGCACAGCAGAGCTCTCCTGGCTCTCAGTGCAAAGATGCTGACCTATACAAGTGGGGCACATGGCCCACAGTTCATGCTACACACCCAAAATCCCATACAGACTTAATTTTTCTTTTTAAAGCCTACAGAAATCCACCAATTCACACCTTTTAGCATTATTCACTTCGAGCTTGTCAGTTTTTCTGCAGTAATCGATTAGCAGTTGTTTTCAAGTTAGGGTTTATCTCTTGTTGGCGGGTATATTTATGACACATGGTTACACCTACAAGAATACATTAAAAGTTTTTTGAGCAACTTGGAACTACAAAGGCAAACTAGAGCCTTGCAGTTTCTGTAATCTTTGATGTCAGTAGGAGACTGCATTTACCAAAATCAAGCGATAGAGTTCTGCTTTCTGCAATTAAAGCAATCCAGGTTTAACTTTTAAAGAAGCTGAGTCAATGCAAGTAAGTTGGATGGATGCTTTTGGAATGTTCAGAAATATTAACAGAGTGCCATGTGTAAAACTTCTACCTGTATATCTCCCCCTCGACTAACTTCTTTTTCTGAGAGAGAGGAAGCTGTTTCTTACATAGCATCCAGTCGAACAAAGGAGAAACAGAGCCTGAACTCTGCTCTCTGGGCACAAGAATCTGATGCAACTCACTTTCATCTCTGTGTAGCTTATCTGGTAGGCAGACCCCACGGAGGCATGAATTCCTAAGGATAAGTTATATTATACAGCATGTGACTGGATTCAGCCAACTCACCAGTGATGAATTTGCCTTCTCTTCCAGAGTTTTACTCACTTTTAAACAGAAACCTTCCCAAGCGGAATTAGTCTGTCAGTGTAAGCTTTACCATAGTTAGACATGATGTGAAAAAAAAGAAAGAAAGAAAAAAAAAAAGATACAAATATGCAAGTTACAGCCCCACAGTCCATCCTGCACGTCAAACTAGACAAATGTGATTGTACCCACCAAATACACACATCCATAAACCACACATGACCCGAGCGAGCTTATTTTTAATGACATGAGATTGTCGCTCAGGAAAGTAGAATTAACTTCGCAGGCTTGCAACTGAATTCTTCTGTGACTTAAGGTAACACATGCAATATCTTCATCTCTCATGCACTTATGGAGACAAAACAGTCCTTTTGGGGCAAGGGCTGTCTCCACTTCGTGCTTGTACATTGCCTAATGAAATAACTCCGATATGAGTTGGAATTTTGTCATGTCACAAATAAGTTATTGATAGTTCTTGGTTGTGGTTTTTTTTTTTAAAATGCCAGGAATGGATCACAATGAGGGCAGTGTTGGGCAGATGCTATATTAAGGAACAACATGTTTCTAGTTTCATTTTCTTCTGTTGTAATAAATACTGCAAACACTTGTCTTACAGTACTAGTTCAAAGCATTCCAGGTTGCAGCGAGCTACTTTTCTGTTTGGGGGATATCAGTATAATATATGCTGGTATTTTATAAGGGCTTTCTTCAGACACTCAGAAATTTGAGACAGAATTCATCAACACCTTTCCTCCGACTGCCAACGCACAGCCGTGGCTGGGAGATGTGAAATATTCTGTAGCAGCTCGGGAACAGAGGACCTAACTGGGGAAAGCAATCAAAAACTGTGCGGCAGTGCGCAGACGATAAAGCCCATGCCCGACTCGCGTCAGCCAGCGCTCGTCTAGGTTGCGCTCCAGTCAAATGGCGTTACTTTAATGTTTCTCCTGGAAAGGTAGCAGCTCCATTAAATGTGACACTGCACATTATCCACCATCACCCTCGTCATCCTCCTCTAGGATACACCCGCGTCCCCACGCTGTAGAAAGCTGCAGAGCCAAAGACCCTCGTTGCCCGTTAACTACCGAGAAGAGACCAAGCACTTACTTTCCAAGCTCCGTGTCACAATTATTTACCTCACAGACCTCTGCTTTTAAATATGTGTTTTAATTTCCTATAATCCCAGCTCCTACCATGATTATGTGGAATTCCATTTATTCTATTTGTTCTATTTTAAAAGGGATGAAGTCATCCGTGCTGGAAACTATGACCTGATTGAAAGTACTGAAATGCTGCAATGTCTCAGACACAGCTCTGGCACATGAAGAAGTATAAATTAAACTCTTCTGCAGACATTTGATCTCTTGCTATGAAAAGGGATATTGTGCTTCCTCTGTTTAACAGTATTCTCTGTCCACTGTGAAAAGAACCCTGTTTGCACTACTTTTTTTTTTTAAGTGTGGCATTTTTTTCCACTCTAAATAGGATTGCAAATTAGGCTTCGGCATGTATACACACAGACTCTATATATTACTGACTGCTGTGAACTAAGGGATGCCAATGCCAGATCTCACAGACTCATTAACCAACTGATTCAGTCGTTACCAGTGAATCTAATGCTTCTGAGCTCCAGGACTGTATATAGTGCAAGCACTCCACAACCGCAAACCATTTTTGGTCATGGGTAACAGATCAGCAGAAGGCAAGGCAGCATGTTAATCCAGTCAATGGTCATTGCTTATAGTTATCCACAAAAATTCCAGGAGTCAGGCAAACTCTGCCTCTCTTAGCATAAAGTCACCCATTACAGATACTATTTTTTTCTCTGAGGGAATTCTATGTCCCTTGCAAACTCTAATATAGTTCTGCACAGAGGGGTCTTCTTGCTCTAGACTTTTAAGTAAAAGTGCATAAAACCAGGCTCATACAGCATGAGCTATAATTCAGCATGTTGTGCTGTAAAATAATTCAGCAAAGGTGATCATCTCCTGCCATACATTTACAACAGAATTAGCTCAGCTTGCGTCCTCACCTCTAGAGCTAGGGAAGCTTAAGTGAGACTAGTCATGCTGAAGAACAGTACTTGAGTCGCTGCAGGGTTAGCAGCAGATGAGGTGTGTGAACTACAGCAAATCCCCCCTCTTTTCCACAACAAGCCAGACAACTCATATTAATAGTCAAGGAGTTTTCTGTGTCAGTAAGATTCATGTTAGGGGCAACACACTTGTTCAGTGAAAACAGACCTTTAGGGATTTCTGTATCAAACACTTTCAACTTAGAACAATACTGGGCAAGATCTTGAAATGCTTAATACTGACCTGCCTTTGATCCCATGAAAATTGAGGGGGGAAAAAGATCTCTCACTGCAGGCAGTGGAAGCAGACTAAAAGCAATGTAAATATTTTGTTTTATAAATCTCAATATCAGCTTTTTTTTTTAAAAAAAGAAGCCCTGCAAAAGGCAGCCACATACACATAGCCAAGTTATTCTTGTGCTATATGTAGCTAGCAGCAATAGCGTTTTCCATTGTGGTGTTTGCCCATGGCCAGGCAGGGTGGGCTGTCAGGAGCTGAAGACCATCCCTGCTGCACACCCTTGGGGAGCAACTGTTGGCCCCGAGGGGTGTAAATGAGGTCCTGGGCTGTGGGTGGAAGGGAGGGAGTCAAGGCAGGGCCACTCAAGGCCCAGTCACCAGCACAGTGCAAAGGTAAAAAAAACCTGCCTTAACTTAAGGTCTTTTGCAAAGACCACAATATCCAGTTGTAGGATCTTTTCTTCTAGCTGACGGCACAAATAACTTCTTCAGAGAAAGATATCACCTATTTTAGTGCTAGAAACAACTTAGTCCCTTGTCCCCACCTCAATACAAATGTACATCTTTTGCAAGCTGAAAGATTTTTGTTGATAGTTCTATGTTAGAAGACTGTTTTTTGCTGACCACTGTTTTTAATAACATGCTCTTTCCTTAAAAAGAATCTGAAGTTTGTTGAAAAAAATTAGAAGTTTTGAGTATTTTAGACACAAACGTTTTGAGGTTGCCTCTACCAGTCTCCACTTATCCCTACATTTTCTACTGCTAATGGAGCCTTGCAGTAAAAAAACCCACACCCTTTGCTATATATTCCCTCCTTCTTTCATTTCACAATAATACATGTTCAGTCACTCCTCTTTGATGTTCCTCTGTGCTGGGATTTTCAAAGGAAAATAGCTTCCAAAATATGATGATACTCGGTAGCAGAAGCTGAGCACCTAACTTCAGTGGGTCTCACTCAGCCTTCTGGCTCAAGCTCTAATACTGAAAAGAAACTTGTCATCTGTGACCTAGAGACTGACATCTTTTGTGGTGTTTAGTCCTGTCAGAGATATGTGGCAGTGTGAAAGAAAAGAAGGTCCACTGGAAAGTGGAAAAACCGTGGTATATAACACACCTCTCTTGGGGGTTTTTCAATCCTAAGTCCTTATGTCATATTTGGATGCTTCGATATAAGATAAAAATCAGCTAACATAATCAAAATACCATAATACCCATTGGCTGTGTAACTTTTGCTTCATATTTGCAGAGTCTCTCCACTATATTTGAGTATTTTATTCTGAGGTGGCTGCTCTTGTGGAGCAGCCTTCAGAAATCATCTGATTCCATTCAGTGTGACTGGATTTCTTTGCTTTGGGAGTGAGAAGGATTTTCACTACATTGAAGCTTTGCAATGGGGCAGTTCCTTAGCAGAGAGGAGAGTTAGGATCTGGTCCCTATTGAGGGATCATGTTCTACATGTAATAATTAGTCAGAAGGAAGGGGAAACAAATGTACTAATCAGTAAACTGCTAAGTAAAAAAAAAAAATGTGGGTAAGTCATCTATAAAGACAAGCTCAAGCAGACTTTGCATCCCAACCAGAGAGTGAGTGGTTGTATGACAAGCATCTAACCCCCCGAGCACCCAGCTCCAGGGACCAAACCAGGCTTTCCTGAAAATTGGTGTCCAGCTGTTCAGCTTGAAGCACTTCTAGCAACACACCTGAGCTGAAGTACTTTACTTGAAATTTAAATGAGGGAGCAGAAGGTATCGCCAGAGTAGCTTCCTATGATCCATTTTTCCACCAAACTAAAATCACAGTCCAGCTTCCCAGGCTGCTTTTCTGTATGTGGCTGGTACAAGCAGCTTCTCCTGAGCACTGCAGAAAAGGCAGAGGAATAGTTCACCACTACCTGAAACATACTCATCTCTTCATTATGAATACAAACCCTTATGAGTTGTAAATTCCTAATTGAAATTTAACAAATTTAATGAATAGATTTCCTATTTTTTCCCCAAGGCTCTAACATTCCTAATTGATGAAGTTGACTCCTCCCTTTGCTGGTACCTTTGCAATTAGCCATCTAGTCCTCGAGATGCTTACAGCAGCACTGCGTCAAATCACATTACTCATTTCAGCTTAAGAGTTTCTCTTCAAGTACTTCATTTCTTCTGATGTCCAGGACACCTTTGTGAACCCTGTGGGTGTTCTCCACTAAGCAGGTTCCCAGCTCTTACAGCCAGCCCTGGCTATACCACCTTGTCTCACTTCTGATGTGATGATGTAGCCAGCATCCCAGATATGTCCCCTTTACTGCTAAGGGCTGGGAGGCAGGTTGGGAAGTAGTATGCCCATTTTTTACAGCCATCTATCTATTGTACTTCACCTGGCATCCTAGATGGGAAACTGCAGAGGCATCACCTGAAGATCCCTAACTCTATAAGTCAACTATCTGTGGAAAAGACGAAGCATGTGTCCTCGTAGCTACAAACGCATCAATTAGATTATTCTAGTAGTTCCCTGATTTAATACAGTTTTAGCAATCCAGAGCACAGAGCCAAAAAAACTTCCAAGAGGAACCAGGCAGAGCATCATGTATCTCTCTCCATGAGGACGAAGAAGAAGCACTAGCCATGTCTTCTCATCAAGGATACTTTGGATTCAGTGCTGCTGAAGACTTTATAGCTTCCTGAGCTGGAAAACCATAACATCCTCTCTGAATTTCACTGGCATTTATCCCATATGATGCTTGGCCCCCTGAAACCAGCAAAAGAAAAAAAATTGTGGAGGTAGATGTTTTCTGATCTCTCTAAAACCTGCGTTGCACATGATGCTTTATTCCACCTATGTCCACATGAATGACAGAAAGACTACGTGTCTCCAGAAAGGATAATCCCAAGAAAATGTGAAAAAAAAATCTGCAGTTCTCAGACTGTCTGGCTCACTATCCTGTCTCCAACTGTGGCCACAAGTGGATGCCTGGGGAAGAGTACAAAAATAGAACAAGAAAATGATATTTCTCAAAAATAGTCTCAGGTTCTCACAACTTTTCACTCCAAAACTTCCTGCTTTGGTGAAACCATGTCCCCTCTTCCAAAAACACCAATCTGGCAGTGTAAAGCCAGCATTGAGCCTAACAATTTGGTCGTTCCAGTTCTTAATGTACTCACAATCAAGTGGGACTATATGTAAGTGTGCCCTATCAAAGTCTTTCCATCCACAGCTGGCTTTCCTCCAGCCACACTATTGACTATTAGCACAAGATGCTGAAAGGCAGAGCCCTCCAACCTCCACTGCTGTTTGTAGACATTCCTACCATAAGTCATCCTTCAAAAGGAACGAGAGAAATTGCATCAAGAGAAGGTGAAGGATGTTGTTTCCTCCAATTTCCCTCCCTTCTCAGGAATGATGTGGCAATCAGGTTGGCTTAGCTCAGAAATACCAAGAAGTTATTAATAATATTTATTATTCCTCAGTGTTTTTCCACTGTCCCAGCAAAGCTGCTAGCTAGCTGCTCTTGAAAAGTACATATATATAAAACTTATAATCAAACTAAGAGAAAAATGTTTAATATCTAATCTGCACATAGAAAAGCACTATGCAATTTTCATCAAAATCTACTGTAAACACTTCATTTGTCTTGATATTTGAACTGTCGTGATCAAAGTTCAAGCTGTGCTTATTATGCACTTCTTGACTGGAGAAAGAGAAAGAAGGCACATGATATTATTTCTATTCCCTGACTGGCTCTGATGACAAAGTTTCTGATGCAAGGGGCCTGAAGAAGAAGAAATGAAAATTCACTCTGCTTAAAAATTCACACGTCCAAGCCTAGAATTCATTTCCTACAAATGCTTATTAAAATTCAACTCCATGGATGTTCATGAAAAGAGTACAGAATGGACAAATTCTGGCAGTGTGGATTACAGTTTCAAATGAATATTAGCCATCCTTTTAACAGCATTCATTAAAACCCATTTTGCAGTTTTAATCATGAAGGCCTCTGAGAGATGTCTCTAAGTTCAATAACAAAATTAATCCATTAATCGATGATGGAAAGTATTTACCTTTAGACAAAAAAATATAAAATTCCAACTATTATTATAATGATCATTATTATTTTCCTTTAAAAATTTGTTGTACCTTTTAGAGGCACTTCAGTAACCATGTTGTTTCAGGATACAAAGGGCTATAGAGAATTGCCCACTCTGAATAGTCCTCTGAATGGGGCCTTTGTTTTGTGTGCTGTTTTGGTAGGAAATGGTTGCTATTTAGGTCTCCAAGAGGGAATATAAAACTATGCTCACCTAATCAAACAGACCAGTAAATACAGCAGTTAATCTGACAACTTCAAATTCCTGAATTGCATTTGGAGAAACAATTTAACACAAACAATCATTTAAAGCCTGCATTAATCATCCACCTTGGGTTACTAAGGTGCATAATTTGTTTTAATTATTGCAAGCTCGTGGTTCTAAGTGACATTTCTAACAGTTGGATGTTTTATTAAAACCAAAAGAGGGAAAAGGTACTGTTTATCTTTTACATCAACAGAGTTGTAAAATAAAGGCAGTGTTACCATACGTATCAGAAGATAGACCTATCATAACTCTATGTCTAAAAAATGCAACTGCCCTAAGTATTCTACGTAAGGGCAACACAATTGCTGGTGGACTAAATTGGCTGTTGTTCTCCATGGTGGCAAAATGCTCCTTTCTGAGCAACCCTGCCTGGTGAATGTGAACCTAGAAGCATGTATGGCTTGTTTTGCTTGAAATATTAACATATCTACAACAGCTTCGTGGTTACCTTGAACAAGTTCAGCGGGCACTTCAGAAACAATAGGGAGAAAGGGAAAAGCATGTGGAACAAAAATTTCCACCTGGCACTTCAGTGCAACACAGAATGGCACTTTAAAAGAACAACAGAGAAAAAAAGGGCTTTCTCATTTGGGCATAGTCAAATATGAAGATATAGCTACTATATTTATGTCTTCTGCCTCTCAGAAGAAGAGCAATAACAACCTTTTGCTTGTGCGTCCTTGCGGTGTCACAAGGTAGTTTGGCCGAAGCCGGCTGTGTTTTTAAAGCGTTACACAAACTCTTTCTTCCCTCTTAAAAAAAAAAAAAAAAAAAAATTAAAAATCCTGGCTTTTAAAAGAGCCATTGTCACTTCTGGCTGAATGTTTATTTTACTGTCTCCTGCACAGCAGAGGGCATTCCACCTATAAAGAGCAATTATATAGCACTGGGACAATATGAATACTCTAATCAATGCTAGTTAAAGCGCAGATAAATAAACTTTTATAGTGCCAGGGCTCCTACCCTCCATGGAAATTATTGTTAATTTATTGAATCAATAATCTTGGAACAATAAATTATAATGCCTTTTGTTTTACTAAACCCATCTTGCAGCATGGTTAAAAAGCACAGCTTTATAAATATTGCAACAGGCTAGGGGGAGATTTCCAAGCAAGGCTTTGTGTCTGTCCCATTATGTGAAAGATTAAATTGTAAAAGACAGAAAAAAAAAAAAAGCAACTCAACAAAAAACTTGAAGGTGCAGAGACACTGAAAAAATAAATCCTTAAATATAGGAACTGCCTGAGTTGTAACTCAGCCCTTTTTAGGGCTGTATATTCGATTCCTTCATTACTAAGCAATACCTTTATGGATTTATTTTGCATAAAGATGAAAACACTAGATTTAAAAGAACTTGGGTGTTTTAAAATACAAGACTGGGGACTGATCTCTGCTACAGCAAAACTTTGCAATAGCTCTATTAACTTCAGCAGCACAGTTCTGGATCCACATCAATATGGCAGTAACCACAGACTTACCCAACAACAGAAAATATATTTTCTTTAGAAGAAATTTCACCCCAAAAGATGCCAGTGAAATTAATTTAACCTTTCGAAAACATCACATCATTCATGCTACTAGATACCATGTAGATAATATTCACCTCTCCAAAAACTTTCCTAGTCTTTATTTTTACAATACCTATTGCAAGGAAACCCACATCTTTGGCTGTTGAGGTGCTAGAGTAATACAGCTGATCTTATGGTCTGGACCATGTGAAAATATCCCATGTATCTGTAGCTCACCGAGTCATTTGTATCAGTTCAATGGGACAATCGAGCACCTTCTTGTGAGGAACTATTTCCCTTTTCCAGGTAAAATGAGTTGTAGCGGGGACTGCTGGCTGTTCGAGTGGGAACAGTTTCAGGACAGGAACAGGGATACACAGCAGAGTCTGTGTTTTACTTTGAATAGGGGGTTGTTCTGGAGGAAGGGAAGGGCTTATCTGGTGGTAACGAGAAAATTCCCCCTGAATTTAGTTCTTCAAAATTTCACCCCAGTTCTTTCTGACAAGTTACTGTCAAAAGTTTGAACACTGAGACACTTATTGATGAGAACCAGACCTTCAGCAAGGTGTAAATTAGCTTAGTTGAATAGGAATTAATGATCCTACATGGATTTGAAACAGCTGAGCATTTAGCCCCAAGACAATTAATTCTCTATCCATGCTTCAGAAAAAAAAAAAACCCAAACTACATGAGTTGCCATCCTGCTTCTGATCTCCTATTTTTGATGAAGGTTTCTGAAGCTGGAGCCACAGTCTCTAGCTTATGTAAGCTTTGCTTATTACACAATGCGCTAAACATAAGTAAAAGTAGGCTGAATCATATGGGGATGCAAACCTGGCCAAAACCCCCAGAAAGCTCTGAGGTGGGTGTGAGGAAAATCAGCTGCTGTAATTATGATGGTGGTTGTGGGGGATAAGGGACCAGCCAGATTTGGCTGAGTTTGAAGCAGTACTTTTTGATTTACAGAAAGTGAGTGTATTTTGTCTTGTCTTCAGATTGCTAATTTTTAACTCTTGCTGTTTGTGAGGTTGCCAGTGCCAGACGGGAAGCATCACTGTAAATTCTGCCTACATCATCAGACAGCATCCACCAACAGATGATTTTACAACTGACTCTTTTAGTCGCTGGCAGGCTCTGGCCATTTTATCTTGGTACCTTTAATGCAGTTCACCACTGCTCTTTTTCTGCAGTCTCTCATAAGCCTCTAGTATATTGCAGCTTGAAGCTCCATGGCATCAGGCCTTTGTACCCCCATACCATCCTTTTGTTCTGGTGTATCAACATCAGAGGAGCCTTTCACCGTGCCTCAGACACACACACCTCTCTTTTTTTCGCAAAGTTCCACACCTAGCCTTATGAATTGCTTAGGGTGCTGAACTTGGCTCATGAAGTTTGGGATGTTTTGGGAATCTTTGGACGTAATGAAAGCCATTTTCAGAAGGAGCAGCATCTATAATTTGGAGACTTAAGACTGCACCATTAAAATCCTTGGGAGTTTTGTCATTCATTTAATCAAGAGAAAACCCATCCTTGAAAAGCCACATCCAAAATAGAAATATCTGTAATTTTAAAATAAAATAGGTAGGACAATGCACACATGAGGCAGTATCTGTGGGTAAGAATTCTCCAGATAAATGGTTGTCCAAAGCTGCTATTCTAAGCTTTACATTGAACTCCTCTACTGTCTCTGCAGCAACTGTATACAATTATCTTCTCTGTAACAGCATCCCTAAAGCAGATGCAATTAAGGATCTTTGGAACCAACATATGCATATCTTAATTACAGAACCAATATGGGATACTATTTGTTCCAACATTTGCCAAAAAAAAAAAAAGGAAAAAAAAATTATGAACATCTAACTTAAGAGATAGTTATTTTTATGCTAGCTTTGATTCAAATGTACTCAGCTAAACTGGTCACTCTAAATACAATGAATTATTACCAGAGGAGAGGATGACCACAGACCACCCAACCTAGCAATGCTAGGGAAAGGGGGAAGACCAGATTTTTCACCACCTTCACAGCAAACAATTTTAACAGAACAAAGTAAGCATCTAAGTATTGCTCATAGCAGTTGTAAGTTGCTAACTAAGATGCAAGGTAAGGGAGAAGGGGCCCCCTTAACCTCAGTCATTCAATTAACTGCTTGGCTTCTCAAGTTTCAAAAATGTTTTCAACAATTTGGTTAGCCTTAGTATATTGCATGAGAGGGAAAACAAAGAAGAAGGATTCTCAGATTGACAAGTACCTGAGTTGCCAAGATCCCAAACTTTTCTCCTGAGTCAAGAAAGTGAAAATAGCCATCATAGCGTATTGAAACTATGCACATCCATGGAATTGGATCAATATTTATGAGCAAAGCAAAATATGGAAAATACTGACTGTGTCACTACTTACAGCACCTGTATATTTTTTCCTTGAACTGTCATCATTGACTTCTCTGGAACTCTTTTTGCAGCCTATATATTCTGTACAGGAAAGGGCATCTTCATTCCTTTCTGCTAACACCTGCAGAAAAAGAAACAGGAAGCAGAAATTCTTGGGTTTGAGACTCCAGTCTGAGACCAACCTCCTCATTCTCCACTTCTCCCTGTGAAATTAGGAAATATCAAAACTTGGATTCCTCAACAGGTGGTGTTTCTAAGCACTATAATTCCACAGTGATCATACACTTCACAAATGCCTTTCAAATTAAACAAACCCTTTTTCCAAATCAAGTGGGCTTCTGCACACTTGTCTTTGATAGGATAAAGTGAAAACTGATACTCCCTGTTAATACTTTCTTAGAATAAAAGAAGACCTCAAAAATGCTACTCCCAGTCTCAATATTTGTTACCCAGTTCAAATTCTTTGCCATGTACTTATCATCACATTTCATACCTTCTTAGATCTAGATACTTTCATAACAGCTTTGCTGTCCTCGAATTTTTAATGCCACTTATTGCAGATGATGTGTACCTCCCTAGGGACACTGAATATCACATATTTATCTTTGGTAGTGGAAAGGTCAATCCTTTTGGGTATTTAAGTGTGAAGACCAGAGGGTTGCACTAGAGCAATGTTCACTACTTGATACAACGCAGGTATTCTGTACATATAAAATACACGCTGGATACATATTTCCTTCAGCCTGCTTTAATTTAATAGCAGGCTGTGGAGGACAAAGGACAAGTTGACAGCTTCAGTTAAGAGATCAACCAGTGAGTGCCCTGAGTGGAACTGAATCTGTCTTTATTTCTTAGCCAGTCCTGAAGTCCAGAGGACCAGCTGACCAACAATAGTTTTTAAATTCCTGTCCATCTGAAGATGAGCAATTGCTTCATAACTTTCCATGCGGAAAAGACTGATGCTCAAAGAGATCCCCTCTCCTCTCTCATTCAGGTGTCCGGGCCCAGGCAAGCTGTGTCAAAATTTTATTCTTTTAAAATACTGTTTGGTTAACTCTGTGGGCTTTGTTTGCTTTTTTACTGGCTGGATTAAGGAATGTTTTGCCTTATGGAAACTGCATGAGGTCACTTGGATTGTTGCTATCCATATTCTAGCAGGGAACTTACTGGGTAAACAGTAAGCATCAAGGTTTGGGATGTTTCACCTCAAGATCAGTGTCTGGGCAGAACAAATGAACATGACAAGTATAAAATATAATAGAGTAGGTGTAACAAGGATAATTAACCAAAGCAATGCGTTAAGTCCCAAGATATAGAACATACATATCTGTTGTTTAATGGTATTATAGAACTAGAGTAAAATGTAAAGAATATACTGAATTTCTTCATATCTGTGAAGTTCTCTATAAAGAAAAGCATTATTTTCCCCATCTACTTTATGCCACCTATACCAGTTAGCATATGACTGAAGAAACAGGTATGAAAGTGGGGACACAAACTTGCATCTGAAATCAAATAATAACAGCAGTAGCCCCCACTGACCGTTCAGCATTTTGCATCTCCAAAGCACATGCCGATCAAAATTAAATGCTGTGGCTGGTATCTAAGAGGTGATGGATAGATTTTCAGTAAGCACATCTCACTGCTCAGAGGGCAAGGTGCAAACATGCCCGCATGCTGACTAGCAAAAGCAGAGGAAGACCATCAGAAGGAGAGTATTCCAGGGAAAAGTGATTTCTCCAGTGACAGGGTATAACCGCAGTAGCAGCAAGAGCAGTTTGAATGCACTCTAGTTCATTGCCAGTTCTTAATCAAAGCCTTGGGGCATTATTGAAGTAGGAACATTAAATAATACTCAGCTACAGTGAAGGGCAACTACAATCACAAATAATTTCCTTCCAACTGTGAGGGCAACACGTGTCCCTCAAGTGCCCAACATCTCACTCCTGACTGACATGGTGGGTTTATCTATGTAAATACAGATCATCTCTGGCATAGGATTTAAGTGCTGCCTAGGCATTTTCAATTGGATGACAACAGCAATCCACTTTTTACCACCTTGGTTGGTAAGAGGAGTAGCTTGCTTGTTTTAGTGACCATTTTTCTATGGCTGATGTCTGTCTGTACAAATGTTCTGCACACTTTTCTGATCTGGCGTGGTATACACATATTTTCAAACTGGTTGGCATCAGCTGAATGAGGAAGGACTTCAGTCCAGAGCAGGTGCTTCGTATCGGACTTGAATGTAAGGGGACCGGTGCCAGGGAGCTTCTTAGTCTTTGTCAGTGGGATCCCCATCTTTGGTTACTCCTTCAATAAAACCTCCCTTTCTCAGGTGGCCATTTGATAATTCAGGTGAAAGCAGGTCCTGCTAGATTACATAAAGGAAGACAGCCCTCAGGTACTTGATCAGTCATACTATCATTAGTACTGAGGACTGAACGGGAAAGCGCAGTAATGCCTATGACCCTCTTGTGCCTTTTTTCTAAGCAGAGAGGTTGAGAAATTCTTCACTTTATTTACCAGTCAAAGAAGTTTTTCAGGGTCAGCTGAATTCAAAGAGTAGCATAGATTCCTGGTGGACTGAGGTCATGAAAGCCAGGAAGGGGAGAGTGTGTTGGCGTGTTTTTTAGCTTCCCACTGACACTGCTTCAGCCTTGAGTGGGTTTCAGCCATTGCTTGTGAAGGGGCAAGGGTTGGGGTGGTAGAGGGAAGGAGCCACTTCCCTCAGGGCTCACCCCCAGTCTCAGGAAGGCTTTCTTTCCACTGGGATAACGAGATGCTGCAGCACATCTGACCATCCGGACCTGCCTCCCCACCTGTTCTCTTTGTCCCCTAGAGCAAGGAAAGAGCAGATGTACACTCCTCCTCAGACTGCTCCCAGCCTGTCCCAAAACACTGCTACGGCTACACCCAGTAAGCTCTTCTTGGCCAGGTATGCCAAAAAGCCATAGGTAGGTAGGGATTCTGGTCATGCCCAAGCACCCAGGACAACTGAGGGGGCCCTGCTACCTCCTTCCCAGTTGTGCCATGGCCAAAGGCAGCTCCAATGCTAGCCCCAGTTATCCATGTCACCATGTCAAACATTCCCCTCTAAAACACAGGCAATGTCTGTTTCTTTAATACAGCTTTACATAAGGGGAGGAAAGGGAGAGGGCAAAGAAGTGGGAGCTCATGGTGCTATTTCTTGCTTAATATTATTGTGCTAATTCATTGTTTGTCCAGCAGCTGAATCGTCTGTGCCTCCTCTGGGACATGCTCCAGCTGCTGTGAAACCCAGTGGCAAGGCAGAGCTGATTAACTGTGGGCTCCCTCTCTGCTGAGTCCAGCCAGCAGGCCATGTACGGGCCATTTCCCCAGAAAAATTTGTCTGTTTATTGAAAATCATGGATGGATTTCCTCCTGCTTTCCCTTCCTCCCTCCCTGCCAGAACGAAAGCCCTCATTGCCAGCATGCTCTTCGGTACTCAGGAGAGCAACAGTGGGAGCTGGCTAAAGGTGCCTTAAGGGCATAGGGTGAGGGAGGAAGAGCTCAACCTTCAGGTTGTGAAAGGTAAGTGTGAAACTGAGCCCCAAAGGAGACCTGTTAAAGCCTAGATTTTCTGGAGAGCGATAAAGGCCACAGTCTCAAATGACTGATCAGTAGACAGAGACAGGGGCCACAAGCAGCAGGCACTAGGACGCACCGAATCCAGTTGCTAAGTGTGGATGACTGACCAGATTGCTGAGCACTGAAAAACAAAACAAAAACCTTACAGATTGCTGCTTGATGACTGCTACACAGCCTCTCCTTTCCTTCACAGGAGGAAAAAAATCCCTGCATGATACATTTTTTTTCCTTTGGTTCCTACAGCTGGTGGCACAGTAAGCTTCCTTGCCAGATACTGGCTGCACGTAGACAGCAGTGACTTGTGCTGGTTAAACTGGAGATCAAGGATCGCTCCATTACCAGGCTATTCAAGAGGTCCCTCTTCATTGTTACAGGTAGATCAGGGATTATTTTGAAGTCCCACTGATCCATTGACACAATTGACCAGAAGAGGCCTTTGAAACAGACTATTGGGTTTTGGGGATGGACTTGCCTGCCCCAGGAGAGGTGAGGGGCAGCATCAGATCAGGAAGGGGTTACTGTCAATTTGTGACAGTCATTATTTTCAGCTGCCTCGTCTTTCATCAGACCAAATGCCAGGTCAAGAATGCAGCCAGCCATGCGAGAGGACTCTGCATTCACCAGAGACAGTTTTATAGTTTATTATGGTAGGCGAGTAATGCAGAGCCAGGTCAGAGAAACCAGCACCAGCACAGATAGCAGCGCTGTAAAGCTGGTTGCAATGTTTTGTCCTGAAGGCTGGTTTGATATTTAACAAAAACAAAACCCACACCAATTTTTTTTCATATAAAACCATGAGTAGTTTTCAAGTAACTGTTTTCCTTTTTAAAGGTTCTTCAGTTTTTCCAGTTTAAAGCTGCTTTGTTGACTATTTGATTTCCTTCCCTTTTTTATTTTCTTCACTTTTTTTTTTTTCATTTTTTGTGCTGAAAAAGAAGTAGGGAGAGGCTGGGGACAACTTATTTGTCAGTTAAAATTGACAGATACATCTGGTTTTTACTTTTTTGTTTATTTAAAAAAATGATTTTAAAATGACAAAGAAAGAAATGCGGGAAAACCATCCAAATTTCAACCTCAGAGACACCGATTGAAACAGCATAATAGCAAACTAGTTTGGTCTTTCAAAGCTGAGAGAAGCCCCTTTCCAAAGCCTGGTATTTTGTTTCTTCAGCTGTGTAGTGACAATTTACCTTCTTTGCTACAACTGGATCCATAAAATCCAATACTATTCAAAGGGGAAAAGGTGAAGAAGTTTTCAGTGGCAGAAAAAGTTAATGTCTCATTCCTTTTAGTTGCACTGGCTTATTTACAAACATATATATTACGTCAAGCTATCTATCAATGAACACTGTAGCTAACATACACCCATCCAGGAGCTTCATCTAGTGCGCAACTCCTCCACCACAGCAACATGGAGCATAGTGCTCGCTTTTTAGGGACAAAGTCTGGCAGAGAGTGGCTAGTCAGCTGTTTCAGGGCAGTGCAAGCAGGTCTGGTGCATAAGCACAGGATAAAGCTACACATTTCTAAATCTGCCCACTGAAGGCAATTGTTTCGTACACACACTAGACCAATATATTACCATGCAATTTGTACATCCAACATACTTAACAAAAAGAAGTTTTCTGTTAGTATAACAGAGAGTAAGAGTAGCAGCTGCTCTTCAGGTAGGCAGGGAATGCCACAGTAGCCTCTACATGGAGCCACATCTTTTTGAAGTGACTGGAAAAACTGAGGGATCGGCATAGCACCAGGCCTCAGCACCCAAGCTACCATTGCTCAGCTGATGTACATCAGTTTGTTGAAACAGGATGACCTGGTTGTGCATCTGAACTACTGTTGCATTCAAAGTCAAATCAAGGTTCAGGCTCTAATTCAAGTGCACTGAAGTCACATAACCAAGCAGCTGAAAGTCCAGTCCAACAGTAATGCTCATAACACTCATTATGTCCCTAAGGGCAACAACTTGCAAGGCCTGTAACAGGCAAAAAGAAAGGTGAGGTCCCTGCCTCAAAAAGCCGTGTCTAATTTTTATGGTAAGACAATAGGAGACCACTGAGAATAAATTACAAGAAAAAAAACCCTGGCTGGAAAAGAGGAATTGGGAACTGATTCTTTCTGTTCACATCCTCAGTGTGACTTGGTGATTTGTGGATATCTTACCTTCTCTGACATACTTCTGTGTTTTCCAAAAGGGAACAAAATCTTACATCATACAGTTAATTGTTAATGTTTGCAGAGCACTTTTAACTAGAAGGAACATCTTGGCTGACTCTACAGAAGCACAAAGGGACCATAATAAAACCTAGCCAAGTGCTCAAGATTCCCCTACTGTGACAGTCTCAGGTGGGTGCAGGTAGCTCTTGTTCACACCTTTGGCCCCTGGCACTGACAAAATTCCAGCAGGGGAGTTTCTGGAGCATTTCTGGAATGCCAATTGTATTCAAGCAGTTGGTGCAGAGGCCTCTAACACCTGAGACACAGAACAAGTCCCCAGCAGCTCCGGGCACCTGGCATTGGCATGGCAATGTCTCAGTCCATAGACTCGGGCTTAACACAATCAGACAGGGCTGGAGTCAAAAGGCAGTACTTTGCCAGTGTCCAGAGCTCTGTATCACAGGAACAGAAGAGTCCAAGTTCATCTCTACTGGATCTGTGGTAGAGGTCCTTTGTTTTTTATATGGAAGTAGGGTAAATGTTTTATTCACAAGACCGTTTAATGTTGCTGTGGTCACAGGAAATGGAGAAGTTTAAAGAGAGGCCAACAGGAAAAGCAAAGTGTGACATGTTGAGTTGCTTATTCAGAGCCAATGAAGATGGGGAAGAGCAGCTCTATACAAAGGACTGTTTATATCAACCAACGCGTCATTTCAAATTTCCTGCATGAGTCATTTTTTGGGCATCTTTTTGTCCTGTCTCTTTGTCACTCTCCACTGGACTGAAAAATGTAAGCACAATCATGTTAAAAATATTTTTTTCCTTTTTAAGGAAATCCTAACGAATCTAGATCCTTGTAAAGCACCACCGTGGTTCATCACTAGCACACCAGCCACCAAGAGCTGAAGCTGAAGGGTCAAGCTAAGGAATGGGTTTCTAAGTCACCCGGGGTTGTGAAAAATAAGGGACTTTCTAGCTCTTAAAGAATAATTTAACTGAATATACTTGCCCTGATTTAAAGGTGCCACCTTTGGGAACATTTCATGGTTTTGCACAGGGAATGGTTGAGCATCCAAAGATGCCAACCTGGTTCTAGCAGGAACAGAGTGCGTTCTGCCTCTCTGAAAACCAGCCTCTGCACTGCATCAGTCTCTGTACCCACATAACACTTGGCTTCTCCCTGGATACTGATAGCAAACAAAGCAACGCCCAGGGGACTTCTGTGATGCCTATCTGGTGGGGAAGGGACCTCAAGAGAGTACTTCTGACAGCCAAGTGACACATAACGGTCCAGGAAAACCAATCTTTCCCCTCCATCCACAGAGAACAGCTCTACATCAAGGTACTACATTCACCCCCAAAAAATCCCACAGAGAATTCACATGCTTAGGCTAATGGCTTTAAAAAAAATAATAAAAAAAAAAATCAGGGTTCTTGCTGCACAATACAATGAAAATGCATGTTTTTCTTCTTAAACACATTTTAGCTTTTGTGAGCTTGTGTGAAAAGAGCCCATTATTAAGCCTGAGTTATTTAAGCAATATTGGAAATGCCCCTGCCCTTTTGTTAATTTGCTTGGCTTGGTGCACACATGGCATTTGTTTTATATCATGTGTGGAACTTGCTTCTTTAAAAAGTCTGCAGGTTTCAAATTCCTCTGCTTTTGATAGATGTACTGTATGTACTGTTAGGTTTTAAAAAAAAAGAGTTACAGGTGGCTGCTATTTTTCCCAATTCAGTCCACAAAAGCCCCTTTATTGAAAGAAGCCCTTAATGAAAAAGAAAAGTAGAGCTACTGTATGTGAGGTTGCAAAGATCTCTGGTGGAAATATTTGGTGTTTACATTTTGCCGAACTATTTATACTGTGGACACATACTACACTAAAGGCTCTCTTTTCCCTGCATAATAGAAATCCTTGTGACTGAATTCTATATTCTTAGTATGGTTTTCTTTTTTTCTTTTTTTTTTAATCCAGCCTTACCGCATTTCATTCCACCCCTGCTTTCTACACGACTTTGTGTGTCTCCAGCAGGCAGAGCTGTGTAATAGCAACACCTTCTGGAAGGGAAGGAGGGAGACACCGGAGAATCCTTTCTGCCTCTTGCAGCTTGCTGCACCCACCAGCCTGCGTACATTGCTAATAAGGCAGGAGTTTGGAATAATAATTAGGGTACATCACTAACTGCATGCGCATTTATTGCTGCGTTTAGCGGTAATTGAAAACTCTGAGGGTTTTTTTAATAACCCTTTCAGGGACTTTTTTGTTTGGATGACTTTTAACAGTTAAAATGAAGTATTTTCATTACAGAGGATCTATGGGTCTAAGTCTCTGCTCTATTACACCCTTTGTCTGACGATATGAAAGAGTGGAGGAGCGCCTTGCTGCTCAGCGGCAGCAGCCACCTCTTCTCCCTTCCAAACCCTGCTGCCCCCTGAACCACCCAGGGACAACCCAAGCGCAAGGGCCCATGCTTTAACATCAACCCCGCATCCAACAGTCTCACAACCTTAGATAAGCATCACAGACTTCCTAGGGTCTTCATAAACAAACCTCAGCCACGGAAGAGCCCTTCAGAGCTTTTGGCATTGGGGCTTTTAAGTTTTTGCAAGAGGACAGGCAGCCCTTTCTGCGTGTTGCTACAAGACAGCTTTGTGAGCACGGGTAGGAGACAGTGGGGTGGTGGCAGGGGGGCTCCTTTAACCGTCTGTAACTTCCTTCTGCAGCTATGTTTTGTTTGGCAAAGTACTGGAGAGAAATACCATTTTAGTAATAATAATAATAATAGCTCTAATTAGATCTTTGAACAGAGCTGCAACCAATCATTTTCACACCACTGTTGTGAGACAAGTACTACTAGAGGAAAAGGGAGATAGAACTGAAGTCCTTGGTGAAAGCCTCTATTGAGGGACAAGAGGCAAGGAGAGGAGCAGAGGAGCTTCCATGCTTAAGCCTAGGCTACAGCTACACATGCCAAGCATCAGACCCAATATACTTTGCTTTAATAGTGCCAAACTGGTGGCTGAACACATTCTGAAGCAGCAGGCGTTATTCAGGAGGAGGATTATTAGGTCCTGCAACATTCAGTTGGTTTGGAGGATGCAGGACTGAAAGTCCATATGAGCCTGAATGCCTCACACAAGGCAAGTCCCAGTCTGGTTCTTCCTTGTGGGCAGCTGAATCTAGGGGCAAATCTGGCAAATTTTGATGATTTTTGCAAAGTTAATATAAGATTTCCATTTTTGTTTTTCATTGTGAAATGTTAACACAGAGGTGCCTCTGAGCAAAATTTGCCTTTGCTCTTTGCTTTGACACTATGTTTCTGTGTCCTCTATGCCCCATTCACACCCTTGTCAGGATTTTATTTTGTGGGCTATTCCTTTTCTTTCTGCACACTCTTGTGTTGGCTCCAGCAGTGCCAGCTCCTGCTCACCTAATAAAGAAGCCAGTGTACTGCAAAGCACTCACGCAGTGCAGCCATCATCCACAAGACACTTTAAGTTTGCTCACTCCACTGTGTAAAATAATTCTGAGGAGAAGCCTTCCGAGAAACACAGAAAGAGGTTTTCCATCATGGAAAAAAACACCCTGCGAGTTATGTTTAGATGTGTCTGCAAGGGGAAAACTGTTTAGGAAAACAAGTTTGTGAGTGGTCTTCGTGACATGTTTCACTTCCTGAGGACAATCAGCACCCACCACCACCTAGGAGCACACAATACATACTCCTTCCAACTAAACACGGCAAACACAGCCTCCTTTCCCCACTCCACACTTCCCTGAGTAGCATCATATCTGCACCTTAAAAAGTGGGGGATCTCAGGCACGATCCTGCCCAAGGCCAGACTGTGCACCATTAAGAAACCCATGAGGGGGCTGCAGGCAGCTGCTCGGCACGGCCAGGTGAGGATAGCTAACCGAGCAGTACAGAGAAGGCCATCTGGCACCAGCTGTGCTCTGGCTCCCAGCAGGACAACCTCTCCTCTTACGAATGTAATTTCCACAACATGCATGAGAGCAAATCACTATTGCAATAAGCTGTCTTGTCCTCTCCCTCACCTGTACCTGTCACATTCAAGAAAGGAAAAAGCCAGCGCAACGAGAACGCCGAGCACTGAGCTGTGGGGGTGCTCCCTGCTGCAGCTTGAAAACGAGCACAGAAATTCAGTAGGGAAACCTCTTCCCTCTCCCTTCCACTTCATGCAAGAAATGTCTGTCTGCTCCCCGTACCTGAAAGTGCCAGGAGCCATGGGGCGACAAGCCAGCAGGACAGCAAGAAAACTGTTGAAACCCTTCTCTCTGGTCCTGCTGGCACAGCCCCACTGCAATCGGCATGGCTCAAACGCATCCCCTGCGCTGGGGAACGGGTTAATCTCCGGACAAGGGGAGTTTGTGACAAACCACCGACTAGACTGAGAATCTCTAGCGGGATTTTCACACGTCTGGCCTGGGATCCTCAATCGCTGATAATGACAGGCATTACCTGACCCAGCCAGCAAGAGGATCGCGATGGCTGTTCTCAAGAATTTGCAAATCGTTCTCCAGTTCCTGGCTCCTTCCCTTTGACTATCTTGGCAGCCTGTTCTGGCAGCCAGACTATCTCACCTAAGACTTCTCCAGCTGGTGAAGCATCTTGGCGCTCCTGCCTCTCTATGCCCACACACTTTCATCAACTTCAGCAGTAACCCTTTTAAGTGTTATCTTGCAGGCCTAATTACTTCAAATACATTTTCAGGCTGACGGCGTTGGACAGGTGGAAATTTAGCGCCATCTATTGCTAACTAATAAAGCACTGCCTCGCTAAGAAAGCGGGAGCCTTGGCTGAACGGCTCCTGCAATCCGGCAGGAAGGAGCCCCCCCACTGCCAGCAGAAACTCTTCTGCCGTGCACCGATGGTGAAAGCCTTGCAGTTTTCTAGAAAATACATCTGTAAGTCTTGCTAGCATCGCACCCCAATTTCTTCAACCTGGAGACAAAGCGAGAACCAGTTTTCTCATATGATTTCTAAAATGTCTTAATTAAAGCTTGTCCTGAAATGTTATGGCATTAATCTCTCTCTATATATATCCCTTTCATCCCACCAGTGTTTTGGTAACAGTTCTCTACACTGCACCTCTACCACAAAAAATCTCTAGAGCTGTTCTCTTTACTCACAGTTTGTAGGCCAAGCCCTTGGCACCACCGGCTGATACCCCCTTTCCTACTGTGAGGAAATTAAGTGAAAGGAGCCAGTAAACCTAATGGCAAGTGGCACCCCCCTGAGCTCAGCTGCAGGAACACCTGAGAAGACTGAGTGGTCAGCATAGCTGACTGACGGAGAGAAGACTGTGTTTCTGAAGAGACATTAATGAAGCTGAAGGTTACATTCTTCTCAAAGGCCTTGTACCTGCTCGGGATTAAATAATTTACAAATGCATATCCCTAATGAGACAAGAACCCCCAAAAAATCTTATCAAGAGACAAAGGCTAGAGAGTAGGGCATGTTGATTTCTGCGATGGGAACAAAAGCTGGGTCTTTTCACAGCCCCACAGAAAATATCTGAATACACCTGAAGCGGCATGCATTAGTTGCATGACATGTTAGCACCAGATTACAAGGCTGCTAATCTCTGCTCACTGTAAGCAGCTACTGATATGGCAATATTTTTTCACAAAAAAGGTAGAGACTGTGGTGATAACAATTAAAGTCAGTAGGATAGATGGGTGGACATTTGAAAGCACTTCTTAAACCAAAGTACTGCTATACACAACCTGCAAAGGCGAGAAAGCAGCACGTTGTCTAACTCTGCGATGTCTCCCATACATGGCTGCAAAGATTCCTGAGGAAAGGAGAGGTAAGATGACAAAAAAGATGAGCAACACTACTTCAAACTGTCTGCAGTCATAAAGCAGAGACATCTTAAAACTGTTAGAAAAAATACCTGGTACAGTATAAACAGCTGTCTGTGTTTATTGCAGCCTGCATCAGACCTAGTACTTTTTAAGTGCCACAAGCTGTAGACAGGAAAAAATTATTTTTAAGCACTATTTTTAGCACATATGATGGAGAGGAAAGGTGGAATATGTGTAGCAGGCAGTTTAAAAAACAGGAAAGCCAAGAAAGAGAGATTCAAACGTTTGGTTTATTTTGCAAAAGATGCCTGGGATTTTTAAGAGTTGTAAGAAGCTGAATCAATGGGTTTGGGGTAATCTATACTACTGATCCTAAAAAAAAAAAAAAATTAAAAAAATCAACATAAACTGTGCAGTCAGCATGCTAATGACTTCCTGCTTTTTTGTAAATAAATTAAAACTCTTTTTTGTCACAAAGAAACAAAAAGGCGACCAAGAAATCGAAACAAGAATTCAATAACAAACTCAGTGCATTCTCCTTGAGACCCTGCCTTTCCCTCAGCTTAATATAATAGCCCAGATACATTCTCACTGCTCCACAGAAGTTAGGAGACCACATTCGTTCCCTACCATGTATTTAGAGAACAGAGCCTGGTTCACATGGCCCTGCTGCCGAGCCTGTCCTGACAGCTTTGGCTTTAATTCTCTCTTTTATCCCCATCTTCTTACCCTGTTCTCCAGAACCTTGCATCAACAATGGTAGAGATCAGATTGGGCTGCCAGCATTGACAGGAGGAGTGGAGGGGAGAGTAAAACTTTGTTATGGGCCAGATCTGGCCCTCCCACTGGCCATCTCTAATTTAGAGCACTAGAAATGACAAGGCAAGGCAGACAAATTTAGACAAATTTTTCTAAATCTATTAGTGGCTACTACTTCTGTGCAGTAAATCAGTGGTGGTCCTTAGGCAGAGTCCCCAGAGGGATGTCCTCAGAGGGATGAGGAGGCACTAAGGCAGAAGAGCGTGTGCCCGACCCACCTATTTACACACCTCTGGCAGACAACAGGAGTGGCCAGGGTACAAAGACACTTGTCCAATCCATCACTTCTCTGGCAGATAAGCACAGAGAGTTCAGGAGCATTAATCCTGCCCCTCATCTGCTGAGGGCATCCTCCCACCAGCAGTAATGTACCTGAACAGACCAGCACAAAGACTGAAAAGTGAATGGCAGGCTGAAGCTCAACCAACAAAGAAGTAAAAGTTACTTTACTATGACAGTACTATTGGTGATGATCTGGGGTGTATAAATGGCAAAGTAGAGAGCATGATGTAAGAAACTAAACTTATAAGGTAGCACTAGGTGACAAGGGAAAGGGAAGATGTCTTTTTGTCCAGGGGGTTGACCTATTTTTTTCTGCATCAGATTTAAAGCTGGGAAGGTAACTAGAACAAGATCCAATTTCCCAACCTATTAGCAAACTTCCCATATCAGGTAAATAAGTGGATATGGATTAAGGCAAAAATGGTTCCCAGTTACCTTCTGGAGAAGACAGTACTCAAATCTGCTCCTATAAACAATGTGGTAGAATAAGTTATGGGTGAAGGAGGGATATTCTAGTTTAAAACAAATCACAGCACATTACAAAAGCTCTGCAAAAGCCTGTTCTAACTCACACAAGCTCCCAGGGCTGTCAAGAAAACACCAAAGACCCCAGTCGCCTGGGATCAGTAAGTTTAAAGGCAATCTGTTCTTTCTGAGCTATGAGAGTCCTGCGAGACTACGACTCCATTCCAAATTTCCGCTAACAGCAGTGCCAACTAGGAGCATGGTGAATTGTGATTTCCCCAGCAGAGCTCTGCCAACCGAAGCCCCAAATGACTCCGTTGTTCTAGCAGAAGTGGTGCTTTTCCTGGGATAGCTTTTTTCCTGTGTGGGGCCATGGCCAGGTATGGTCTTTTTGTATACACAAAAGATTGCAGCTTCATGCAGAGCTGCAGCTGTACCTCAGCCCTGATAAAATGCACCGAAGCATAGACATAAGACCATGGTATATCACACATAAGTTGTGAGCAGGGTTGGAGGGTGATTATGTACAGCAGGTCTAAAAAGCTATAGTTACCTCACAGAGGCTTTAGTGTTCTCTTCAGCAGTGTTATGTTTACTCAGAGGAAGCTGTTGCAAACTGAAAATACGCATGGCTCTTTCTTTTTCTTTTTTAACTTCTGTGCATGATAAACAGCAACACTTCTCACATTCCCTACCGTTTTCAGGGGTGGGGACAACTGCACATGTCCCTTCACAGACATCTTTCTTCAGGTAGTAAGAAAGATCCAATCATGTATCCCAAGATAAGTTTGCCTGAAAAGTTTGTATTGAGATAAACAACCTCGAGTCGTTCTGCTAGTGAAAAATCAGAGGGGTCACAACCTGATTGCTGGAGACAAGGCAAGATTTAGGCACAAGCTAAATGAAGAAAACTTGGGAGCTCTGTGTTTTATCAGGGAATGAATGTTCCTGCCGTTGAGGCATTTGAAAATTGCATTAACCTGGAAAAGTCAAAGCAGGGACAAGATACGTAATAGATACTGACTGCAGGGGCTCCAGGGCAGATGTCAACTCTTACTTCTGCAGTGGAGGTCATAGAAGAATCTTTTTGGTACTTTTTTTTCCCTCTTTCTTCTTTTTCTTTGAAACCAGCACTGCAGAGTGTGTTTAAGCAGCAAAAAATAGCTCACTTGTGGGCAGGAAGGAAGAGGCCAAACACAGGTCTTACTTTCTATGTCTCAGCCACCTTGCCTCATCTCATACACCCAAAGATTATCTGGTCAGGTAAATAAATGCAGTGCTGCACTAAACTGCCAGAAGGCAGCTGCACAATGACCTGCTTGCAGAAGGGACTCTCCTCTTCCTCTCCCTCTCCTCCTGCTCCAGCCTGGCCAGGCAAGAGTTCACAGCACTCAGTTCCTCACGAACACCAAAAGGCTCCCATGGCCATGAGCTGCACATACAGTTTTGGAGCAGAAAGATGTTGGCTAAGTTGCTGAACTGCAACTCAAGTCCATCTTTTCTCTCCCAAGTAATAACCAAGTAATAACCAACATGTTGTTTTTTCCACAGGTGGCTGTGGGGTTTCCTAGCTGTGTGGGCTAGGGCCAAGATCACAAAAATAAACATGGAAAATGTTTCAAGTCTCACCTGAGTGGATTCTTTTACTCTGTGCTAGTTAGTAACAGAAAAGGACTTTATACATGCAGCACAGCTGGCCCTCAATCAAAAAAACTCTGCATGCAAAAAAAATATGGCTACTAAACACATAGGCACTTCTGGGTGCCATCTCCAAAACTCTTCCTTTTACCTCCCTCCTCAGAGGTCTGAGTTGCATTTGGTCCCCACACACAAAAGACAAGGCTTAAAATTCAGATGGCCAGGCGCTCTTTTGACAAAAATATAGCAGCGTCTCTAGATGCACGTTGTTTGTATAATTAATTTGCTTTTGGACACTCATAATCCCAGCAGATACCACCTCGTGTTCAGAGGGGAGCATTTAGACAATGCAGGCTCTTCCAAGGTTAGGTGAAGATGGGCTGGGTGTTTATTTGTTTAAACCGGAATCAATACCATAGACTGAGAGGGGCTGGAATTATAGAAGGTTTAGCCATACATAATCTTGATTTCCTTGTGTTTAAATGTCACTGTCAGCTGTAGGCAGTGTTCCAGCTCGCGAAGTTTCACTGAAACTGGAAGCAACAGTGAGCTTGGCAGAAATGTGATTGTAAGGTTTAATTGAAAGAGTAAGCACGCTATTACAAATTAATGTGGAGAAGGCAGCTATGGTGGAATCTGTCTTCTGGTCCATATGGCCCTCCATTGCTCATTGATCATACAGCCTGTCATGCATTTACCCTCACAGGAGTCGCTCGGTTCGCTGAGAACTATTACCCCCGTTTTACAGCTGGAAAATAGGAGCTAGGAGAGTTACCTGCCTTGCTCAAAGGCACAGAAAGGAATAGATCAAGGTTAACTGCTAATCTTTTCTTCCTTTCCAGATTGCTTATAATTTTTCCCTAATGAAAATCACTTCTGATCTGATAAACTTATATTATGCACCTCAGAGGAAAGCAAGAGAAGCAGTGTCTTTTAAAAATAAATCATTACAAGCCAACACAGTTGTAGCAATTTACTGTAATTGCAGTTTGATTTTCAGTTTTTCCTGTGGAAGATATCAAACTTATCATCCTATGACTGAAAGAAACAGTAATTATTAAAATATACTTAGTTGATTACTGATGATCTGTGGGTCATAATTTCCTTTTTTCTCCTGAAAAATTACTTTTCTTTTTTTAAAATGAAAAACCATACATTTTTCTGACTACCAGCTCTACATAAACATAAAATTATTTTTCCTGACAATATATGTTTTAACAGAGGAGGGAAAAAATGTCTAAGCAGACTAAAGAACTCTACAGCAGATGAATTTTGCCCTGAACTTCATATAAGACTTGTTGAGAGTCTCAGTGGGTCAAACATTGTTGGCTCTCCCTCACACTGCTCAAGTTGTGGTAACAGATAATAAAGCCTTGCTCATGTTACCATCTCTTTCCAGGGAAAAGTTGCCACAAAGAAGCTGTGAGGTTTGGTAGACATACATACACGTTCAGAAAATAAAGTTTGTGTTTAAACACGATCTTATCCTGTAAAATTTGGGGAATTTCCCTTTTGCCAGCCTGAACTTTGACCTTATTGACATCTATCTTAGCTTTTGAGTTTATGTCCCCATAGGATTGAAAAGCTTGCCAATATTAGTTATGCAGAAATTGGGAAACAGGACAGATGTTGGCAATTTTTTTGTTGGAATGTGACACAAAATGTGGAATAAGAAGGTCTCCATGCTGCCTGGGTGTAGCAGCGTGTAGACTAACAAAGGGAAACCTTCTGAGGGACCCTGAGAGTTCAACAGCTGTAGAAAGTACAATCAAGCTCTTAAGATTTACCTTAGTAAAGAGTTTCAAAGTAGGAACCAAATAATGTTGGTCTTTTAAAACCAGAGCAGCCATTTGACCTAAAAAAGCTGCTGATTCGTTATGGTTTATATGCATAATGCCAGAACCAGTTACACAGCTTTCATGCACATATTGTCAAATAAGCCTCTGCCCAGGCTGACAGACTGTAGTCTGGTCTCTCTAAAATTAAAAATAAAAAAAAAAAAATACACTTTACCTCTTTTGGAGGTCATATTGGTGCATGTTCTCCCTCATGAAGTATTCTTTCCATAGCAGCAAAATACAGGCAATTAAGTTAGGTATTATTATTTCTTTAGCTTGTTTATTTGTTAAAAAGAATTCAATGGGAGCAAAAGGTTGGTTCCTCATTCAGGAATCCTTAAACATGCCAGCCATGCAAGCCTACATTCCCAAAACTGGCTTTCTTTGTTCCCTCAGAAAAGCATACACAACACTACCTTAACACTACCTTTCTCTGCTCTCCACCTTAGCAGACACACAGGCTGCAGTCTCACATAGTTAGCAGGCACACTCTGCAGTCTGAAAAACCTGTGGCACAGCCACTGACAACCAGGAAACTCTTTAAATTAATGTCTTACCTGACAGCAGGTATCAGCGCTTCCCAGCCTAACAATACCACTGGTGGTAGATGAAGATACAGAGCAAGAGAAATTATAGTTTCTCTCAGCAAGGCAACATATCATGGATAACCAACTGGTCTCACTTTCACAATCCTCATCCTGACTCTGCAAGCACACACAACAGTGTGAAGATTGCTGCCACCTGGAAACTAATCAGGCATTTTTATTAGACCAAGTACAGGGCAGCTGAGGTCTCTGCCCACCTGTGAGTCACTGATCCTACCCCTTCAGAGGGCAACCCTCTGTAGAGAATTGACTAGCATCAGAGATTAGGAAGGATTTCTAACCTTGAGTTGAGCTCATACTCAACTGGTTTTCCTCAAAAGCCATAAAAATATTCCACCTGCAAAAGGAGGGAATGTCAAAGGGAACCTGTGCAAAGAGTTATGTTTCTGTGGGAGTGCATTTTCAAGACATTTTCATGTAAGCAGCTGACAATTCACTCAGGTTTGTTCTCTGCATGGAGTATGGACATATTCCAAGGTGGATGAGGAGAATGATTTTAAGTTGTGGTGGGCTGACCCTGCCTGGATGCCAGGCACCCCCAAAGCTGCTCTATCAGTCCTTTCCTCAGCTGCACAGAGGAAAGAAAATGCAACAAAAGTCTCATGGCTTGGGACAAGGACAGGGAGAGAGCTCTCACCAATTACCATTAGGGGCAAAACAGACTCAACTTAGAAAAAAATTAATCTAAGTCATTACCAAGCAAAACAGAGCAATAAGAAATAAAACCAAATCTTAACATACCTCAACCCACCTCTCGCTTCTTCCCAGGCTCAACGTCACTCCTAAATTTTCCACTTATTCCCCCCCCCCAGCAGCACAGGGGGGCAGGGAATGGCGGTTGCGGTCAGTTCACCAGACACTGCCTCTTCTGCTCCTTCCTCCTCAGTCTCCTCACACTCTTCCCCTGCCCCAGCACGGGTCCTCTCCCCAGGGTGCAGTCCTTCAGGACCAGACAGCTCCAGTGTGGGTCCCCCATGGGGTCACAAGCCTGCAGGAAAAGGGCTCCTCTTTCCATGGGGCCACAGGTCCTGCCAGGGCCTGCTCCAGTGGGGCTTCCCAGAAAGTCACAGCCTCCTTCAGGTGCATCAATTGGTTCCAGCATGGGGTCCTCCATGGGCTGCAGATGGAATCTCTACTCTCCATCATCCTTTATGGGCTACAGGGGACAACCTGCCTCATCATGGTCTTCACCACAGGCTGCAGGGGAATCTCTGCTCCAGCACCTGAAACACACTGACCTTTATTTTCTCACTCCTCTCTCTGGCTGCAAAAGCTGTTGCTCCCTTTTTTCTTTTATTTTCCTTCTTAAATATGTTATCCAAGAGATGCTACCACTGCTGATGTTTGGCTTGGCTTTGGACAGCAGCAGGTCCATCTTGGAGCCAGCTAGACCTAGAGGAAGCTTCTAGCTGCTTCTCATAGGGGCCATCCCTGTAGTCCCCCCTGCTACCAAAACTTTGCCAGGCAAACTCAAAACATGAGTTCATTAGCATTTATGAGCAAGTGATTCTTAGCTGGTAGGGTCCAGAGCAAGGGGATGGTCAGAACCCCCACCCCATTTTTCTTCAAATTTTCATGCTCTAAAATTTCCTGAAAAGATGGGAGTATTTTTCATTATTCTTGTTCTAATCAGTTTTCAGCCATGCTTTTATGATCAAGACACAAAACCTTAAGAAGTTCCTTTCTTTTCCAATCTGGAACCTCACAGTAAAGCAAATATTACAGTCAGGCACAAAAAGCTTGTATGAGCTAAAGGAATAATAATTAAGAAAAAAACCCCAACCCAGAATTCAATAATGACTGAAGCAAGGTCTGGTACATAAAAGTTTAAGAGCTGTAATAAAAGTGGCTAGCACCTGGGAGATACTTAAATCCTGACATTTCATATGGGTGTGACTTCTTAACTGGCTTCAGCTCCTTAAAAACTCTGCATGGCTAAAAGAGGTATTCCTGCTCTTTCTATGTATGGGGTCTGAGCATGTGCTTCCTCCTTTCTGTAGTCAGGCGGGAATGTGGCCACTCTGCAACTGCCCTAGTGTCAGCAGTGCCACAAAGGAAAAGTCAGGGATGGAAAAGCTGGAAATAAGAAGACTGGAGCCATTTTCTTCATCACACCCTGAGCATGAAAATCACCTCGAGTTAGGGTCTAGGCTACTACTTGTAGAATTTCAAGTTTTGACTGGCTGTGCTTGGTGATGGATCTATGTAAACTTCACCAGAAAGGCAGGTGAGTAACAGTCTTTGTTTTCAGCTTAGATGTGGTTCACTAGATGAATTTCATCCCCTCAAAGTGAGAGTCAGAAAAGTCTTGGCTGTTGTAAAGGTGATAATGTTTCTGGTAATGGCAACCTCCTGATGTGTATTTATTTTGCATATTGATAAGGGATGGGTATAAAATCACCTCCCCTGCACATCCAAGCCTGCAAAGCCCACTTTTCCATGGCATGGCATGGCTTCAGCCACGTAGGCTTCATCTAGACTGGGATTTTCCTTACACCTGCCTTTGGCCAGAGCCAGATGGGTCCTTGAATGCATGCTGTGTACTGAAGGTGACTGTCCAGCTTGCTGACCATTTACATAATGCCTGCTTCATAGGTATCACCACATATCAAATCAGCATTGACCTGACCAGCCTTTTGTTTGAAAGGCATATGCTTTTAGGCTATGAATACACGTGTGTGCCATAGGCATCTAATTCTTATCTCACCCAATAAGAAAATAAATGAAATTATTCCACTATTAAGTCCCCTTTGATAATATGTAAAGTGTCTGAAGTTAAAGTGTAGGTACATTTTACAGTCTGTGGTTAGAATGGACCCATTTCAAACATTTGTTTTTCTGCTTATCCTTTAAAGTATTTATCTCACAAATGCTGAGTTTGGAGAGGATATTTTCTTTGTATATGAATTTTCTTTGCCTATTCCTAAAAAAATGTTAGGCTATACCACCATCAAAGTAAAGGATAAATGCCTATATATCACTAAGGGCATAAATTAACCAAAGTTTAACCTTTGAGAAGAATTATTACATGAGCAAGATGGGGAGATGGGGGG
>VZTU01003584.1:0-44824 GCA_013400835.1 Zapornia atra | reverse complement strand
GTATGGGGACAGAAGTTTTTTTGAAATCCTTTCAGAAGAACTGATTAATTTCTTTGAGCAGCCCACAAGAAATTATATGAATTAAGATAAACAGTGCTACTACAAAAAATTTTGCTCTTCCTGACAACAGAGTAATTCTTCAGCAGCTCTGTTAAAATCACCACTGGGATGCCACAGTATCAGAACTCTAAGTAAAAGGAACATTTTTGTTGATATACTGTCAAAACTGGCATTTTAAATTTTAATATTGACTGCCTATATTAGAATTCCCAAATTCTTTCCTTGTCTACAGAATACAGATGGAGGTTTTTTGCTCCAGCTTTCTCCTTCCCTGTATTTTAAAATATGTCACATCCACTTTACAAGACTATGTATTCCTGATCAGAGTCTTCAGAATAGATACTTCCCATCCCTGAGAGCACAGTGCTCGTGGTGGTACTGCAACAAATGAACTATTCTTCCCAGCTACCAAAATCTTTCAAAAGAAAGGAAAAAAGGGATCTTCTAAGTGTTGCTAAAAGGAACACCTCTGTCTGTCTCTGAAGCCCAGTCAGGACTTTGTAGGATCAGTCCTCAAATTACTAGCTGTCTCAGTGAAAGTAAAGTTAGGGTTAGAGTTAAGAAAGGTTCTCTTAGGAACAAATTGGAGAGGCCAAAATACAGGATTAAATCACCATTCTGACATGTTAGGCTCATCCTCCTAGCAGTAATTAACAATTCTTAGTACTTACCTGTCCTCAGCTTGTTGAAAGTGTCCTGTACCCATGCTGGCTTTCTCTGACGTCACCGAGAACCCAAACAGATGGAAAATTTACCCTGACATCACCTTTACCACAGCGTGGATCAATACTACCTTTACCCACAGTGATACCTGCACTGAAAAGGGGAAATATGTCAAGTATTTTGGTAAATATAGCTACTGCACATGACAAATGTCAAGATGTTAATGACACTCACTTTTCTGTGCTTTCCACCTTCAGTGGGCTTCCCATTGGTTGACACCCTTTATAGAAATGACTATTCAAAGCTGCCTGGTGACGTGGGTGCTCAGAGTTGTTTTCTGCCTTTCTTCTCTTCCCTGAGTTCATTGCCCCCAAACCCTTAGAACGGTGGCTGTATTCAGTCACTGCTACACAGTCCTGCCATGTTAAAAGGTGTTTCATGGCAACATACTTTTCAGGTAGGTAGTGTTGCTGCTTGATTTGCCCAGCGTTTCACTGCCAGCAAAACAACTGGCTCAAGGTGGATGGATGCCTGCCATTGTTAAGGCCTCATCCTTCCCTCTGAGTTTCATACCCTTAAGACTTCAGTGGAAGCCAGCAAGCAGAGTATGGGCTTTGTGTTTACTCTAGAAGTTCGCAGATCTCTCACCACTGGCCTCTTGTTCTGCTGTGCTTAACTGCAACACTTGATTCAGTAATTCTTCTTTTTCTTTTAATCCAGACTTCAAGAATGTATTTCATAATAGCTCCCATCTATAAGATGATTATGCTTAGTTAGCTGTCCTCAACAATGATGATTTCATAACGTGCCACAAACAGGTGCCCATTAAATTCCTTTATTGGAGACAGAAACATTGCATAATTACAGATTTGATGAGGAAAACTGCAAATAGTATAGACTGTTTCTACTGCCAGCAAAATACAGTTATTACAGGATTTATAGACATACAAATATAAAGTGTTTCTTTCATGCCAGATGGTCTGTACATAACAATGCCATTAGGAGCGCTTAATTGTGCTTCTGCAAAACCTTTAGAGAAGAATGAGGTAGAGTTTCCTTTAGTTTATCCAGTATTTTTTCACACATCTGTCCTTTACTGCTTTTATATGCTCAGATCCTTGTAAAATACCCAGTTAACTTCAACATTTGAGAAAACAGAGACCCTTCAGAGGTGTTTACTTCTCCCTCTTTCAGTTGCTAATTCCCCATTGCTTCCATGCTGCAGTTCCAAAAACTACTACTGCACCATTCTAAATGCCTCAAAGGTCAGGTAGATTGGGACATGTGTCTTTCCAAATTTACTGCTTCAACAGAAGTCATCTGCAAACAGCTTCAGGTAAAACTCTTCCTTGTCTCCATCATGGCAAAGAACCTTTTGCATTCTGTTACTCTCCAGTATAGTGGCCAAGCTAGGTTCCAAGCCATCGCCAACATCCTTGAATAGAGTTAATGATATATTTGTCTCTTACTGGCAATTCTAGTGAACTCCTACACCATTAGAAAATGGATCTACATTATGGGAATGGAACAGGTCACTGACCCACACAGAACAGTTTCTCTCTGTTAGATGATCTGGAGCATCACCTGTTCGTTTTGATCTTTTACTGCTTCAGGACATAAAGAAGTGTATTGCAGGTTCAGTTTGGATACTAGGGCCTAAGTTATGAAAACGCAGGCACAGATGTAAGTATTTAATCAACTGAGTAAGAGCATTCTTAAACAGCAACAGCAATCTACCATCCTACCAGACATTTGGTATACCTGGGTAGTGTCTGTTTTGGACTAGATGAGAATGGAAATGATCTTTTGACCACCTGTCTTGACTGACTTGATGTGTAATATTACTCTCATTCCTTAGCATGTGTGTTCTGGAGACAGAAGACTTTTCACTTTACTTTTTGCTCTGGCATTTGATGCAAGCACTTAGTACTTACAAAAAGCCCAAGAGTGTGCTAGGAGTGTACTGTAAAGGAAAAAAAAAACCCACCACCTTTTCTTTCACCTGAAGAGGTCACAATTCTAGTGGTGACCAAATCATAATGAAGAGGGGATTTGGCATACAGTAAGAAGGTGATTACATAAAGAATAAGGATGTTTGCTTTCTTCTCATAATGTACTGAGACATGATACTTTGAGCAAGTAGTTCAGTGATACTGTATCAGAATTCTAAAGTGAAAAGCAAAATTTTTATAAAAAGGAGCAAAATTTAAGAGTCCATGTTCATATCTTCATCACTTTGATCATAAAAGCAAAGAAAATCTGCTCCCACAAGGTAGTACTGCCTGAGATGACTTCTGAGCTCCTCCATACTTAAATCACTGTTCCAGGCCTGACAGAATCCAGTCCTACAAAGAGTTAGCATTATTAAGAGAACCAGCTCTTAGAAACTTTTCCAACTCTTGCTTAGAAAAAAAAGCACTAGCCTTATTTTATCTACTATTCCCTGCATACCTCTTTGGTAAAACAAAAAAATGATCATAGTCAGAAAACCATGAGGAACACTGTAATTAATTACTTCAGCAAAGTTGTCTTCTCTTTTTCTACTTTATGCAGCAGGTATTTTGAAGACTTTAAAATTCTACATCAAGGTCTTCAAACCTCCCTAAGGTCTTCCTACAAACATAAAATGTAAGATTTTTTTTTTTAAAGCATTGCATGAAAATGCAGGATTGTAAAAACCAGACACAATAAATTAAGTTTTAACAAAAGCAAACAGTATAAATCCATGTTCAGAGAGAGGGACAAGGAGCTAACAATGCTGTTGGTACTAGTGAATTTAAACATCATAATCTTTAGTAAATTAGGGTGTGGCTAAGCTTGCTAGTGTGGTCAATGAGATTTATTTCTATCTGAACTAATAATTCCTAAAATTTTGTCCCAAATCTAAGGCCTGATTCCTCTAATTCAGCCACATGTGCTAAAGTCCTAAGAACCAGAACTGTCCTAGCTCAAGGTAATGGATGTTAATTTTGTTTATGGAGTTGGGGATATATTTGCCAACTGTGCTTTAGATGGCACTCAGATTTTTCACAGCCACGGAAAGTAACCTGGAATTCCCACTAATAACCATCATGCTTAAAGCCAGGCACGGACAGATGGATTTCTAGACTTCAGGATTCAGAATTTTTCACCAATGCAATCAATAAGAGTACTCTCTTCTGCTATCATGACTAAAAATACAAATAAGTAGTTACTTATCTTAAATGATTTAGGACTCATGTATTATTTTTTCCAAATCCTGAGGACAGTGTCAAAATATAGTAAAACACATCTCTTCTGACACTTCTCAGTTGCCAAATACTGCAGTTCAGAAAATTTGTGGTCAGGGTATGTGACACTGCAACATGACCAAGATTGGTTGTAATCTAATGACTCTACACTGAGAGGTATAACCTTTCCTTCAAGCATTACTTTTAAAATAAAAGAGCACTGCTTTGAGAGATGGAAGTGAATTCTCTTTTTAAGATCTTTCTATATGGTACTTTATATTTGACTTGTTTACAGATTCATACAGCAAACCTTAATATATTTCTTAGTCAAACAACGTTTTTCTCCTGAATAATCAAGATACTTCCACTCTAAAGCAATCCTTGTAATCCCAGACTTCACATGACATCTTTCTCTGCTGCTTAAATTAAAAAACTTTCTGAAAAGCTTATTTGACCTGTAGTAAAATAACTTTTCATGCAAAAGTTTGAATTAGAGTTAAAAGTAGTGTAAGTGGTAGTACTACTACTCTGCACTTACAAAGAGGTTACAAAACTTTTCCAGGCTCATAAAGTCAGTATCAATCTGTTCAGGTATTACGTGTGCAAGTGGTAAAGTGCAATTCTGATCCCTGAACACCTGCGAGAGGAACAAAACCATTTCTTTAACACTACATTTAAAAGCAAAAAGAACATCAAAGTTGCCTAAATGGACACTTTTTAGATATAAGACGAGGTGACATCATGATAGGGGCCTAGGAAAAAGGGGTTGCAAATCTGTCTGGAAAGGAGAGAAAGACAGCAAGGAGCAGCCCACCTCAGAGCACGCTCAGCCATCATTTATCCCTGCCCATCTCTCAGTATGGGAGCCTGCCACTAGGGCATTAAAACTTACCATCAGTAGTGTGAATTCCACTCAGAGTGCCAACCTGCTGCAGTCTGGCAGGCTGTGGCAGACCACCTCTGTATTCTATTTCATAGCAAGGCACAGCAACAGGCAGTTCACTCTAAGCAATCTGTTGAGACTATGCAGATTGTTTTGAAGGGGTCACTGAATTTCAAGAGGGTTCCACCTCTGCTTAGGTAGCTATGAGGCCAGTCCTGGCTGTTTTTCTGTCTGCCATGTATTAGACAGACACTTCAAATAACTTACACCCCAAATGACTCTTTCAAATATCACATTTTTCCAAATTACTATTCTTCATGCCTGAGGAAAAATAAGTTTACAGGGGAGGATCAGTGTTATTTCACTGTTGAATTAGATAAATCCTAAGCAGGAGTTCATTTAGAAAGGAGTGGAGGACAACTACTTTTTGTCTTGAGATAGCTGAACAGGTGTAAACAATGGCTGAGCAGGGAGATAACTTACTATCTTGCTTTTGTCTTACTGGACTTCCCTTCTATATCCCTGAAAAATTGTATTTGCTTTGCACTGCTACAGACTGAACAGATTATCTACCCTGAGCCAGAACCTTTATTAGCATTCTCCCCAGAGTCTGTCACTGTAAATTCTCAGCAAATTTGCCCTCATTGCAGTTAAGAATCTAGTTAAGTAATGCCAGTTGCTGAAACCATAACTCCTGGCATCAGAACAGCTTGTAAGAAATGCCACTTCCGTGAAAAGTTCACTCGTTTGAAGAACAACTTTCCCATGCATGAATCATACTCACCAAACTAAAAATTAAGGACATGCTCAATACTGAAAATAACAATCAAAAGAATGAAGGGGAGAAGAAAGAAAATAAGAAAATTAGGGTTCATTATTATCTTTTTAAAATACCAGTGTTTGTAAAACACAAGCATGTGAAAGGCTGAATCTCATTTGATCAACCCAATTAAACATTAAATAATTGCAGCCAATTATGCAAATATTACACAACAATATTAATTTGTTGATCTTTTTTGAACAGTCTCAAATTCTCCTAATGTTAGACTATCTTATGTCTTAAATGATCAATTAGCAAAACCATAACTAGTGATGAAGAATGGATAATTGCCTAGTTATGATGTACCATACTCTTTCTATGTAAATCTGTTGCAATTAAACAAATAGGGCACATGGAGAAAAGATGTGCAGATGTTCTTTTACAATCTATTATTAGCTTAGGGAATACCACAGTTCCCTCCTAAATTTTACAGGCAAGAATAGGGAGAACACAATACCAAATACTCACTATTATTTACACATATTAATTTTTTTTCCTTTGGTTAACAGGATAAAAAAGTATTTGGCAGAATGCAGGGTAGGACAGCAAGCAACATAGAAAGAGCTTCCAGTATTATACCAAGCCATCAGCTCCATTGTTAGGTCTTTAAAGTTTTAAAATCTAGAACCTGTCCACCTGGATGCCATTTGGAAACGAACACCAGCTCTGAGTCGACACAGCCATAGTAAAGCAATTAAGCAAGATGTTAAAGACAACAGTTAACATATACATGCTGTATGCTTTCATTCTTCTCTGCTAGAAAAGCCTGTGCATTTCTGTGGGTCATTCCAGTTTCAACTCGCATCATTTTGAAGTCTCCATCAGCTCAAAATGTGCAGTAAAAGGAAAGGTGTCTCTCCGGGCTGTGCAGGAAACAGTGCAAACCCCAATAAATGAAAATGCCTGCTTTCCTCACATTAAATTATTTGCATCCAATTTAAGAAGAGTTCTATACACTTTTTAGGTTTACACTGCAGTAAACTGTTTCTTCTAGCTGGTCCTTATTGATTCTGACTAGTCAAAAGATTATTGCTGTTTTACTGATGCCTTCATGGTGATTTTTGATCTCTGATACTTGCCAATTCTATCAACATCCTGAGATGTTAAGGTATCATGCAACCACTTTGCTGTGCATCTGAAGTTAGTAGGTATTTCCACTTTTCCTTTTGCTGCTCAATCTGAGATGAACATAAGGGGATATATCAGATATATAACAGGAAGCCACATGTGGCACATGTGGTTGTTGGTTACAACATCTTTATAGAGCTCCACGCCACTAACTCTAGTTAAAGGCACTCTTCAGTTTTGATACTCATCCCATTGGATAAAACTCTCTACCCCACATTGCATCTTGACATATTCCCCATGTTAATTTATCCATCCAATCAAATAAAAAAGAATACCAGAAGCTTGTAATACATAGCAAGATACAGAACAAAGACCATCACACAATACAGATACACATGTTCAGAAAAGCAGACACACAATCCTATTGCTACTGTAAGTGAAACATTTTGTGCTTGCAGTTGTATTCTAAAGAGAAAACCATCCAACAAATTTTAACAATGGTTACATTGTCAGAGAGAAACTTCAACTGTTCTTCATAAAAAGGTCAGATTGGACCGCAGTGAAAGATAGTAGAAGCTGTTATTTGAGGGAACAAATTAAAGCAATCAGTAAGTAGGGTCTGTCTATAAATCTGATCAAAAATGAACAGAAAAGCCATAAGGCTACTTTTTAGCAGTTGTATAAGGCATGGATAGAATTGTAGAATCACAGAAACGTTTGTGTTAGAAGGAACCTTAAAGGTCATCTATTTCCAACCCCTGCCATGGGCAGGGACACCCTCCACTACACCAAGTTGCCCAAAGCCCCATCCAACCTGGCATTGAAGACTGATGGGGAGGGGGCAGCCACAGCTTCTCTGGGGAGCCTGTGCCAGGGCCTCACCACCATCCCAATAAAAAATTTTTTCCTAATCTAATCTAAAACTACTCTCCTTCACCTTAAGGCTGTTAGCCCTTGTCCTATCATTACGTGCCCTTGTAAACAGTCCCTCTCCAGGATGGTCTATTAGAAATTATATTTTGCCTTCTTAAACTATGTTAACAAATGCCAGTAACTACAAAGGACTTATAAAGCATGGAAGAGATACTGTCCAGTCTTATAAAAATTAAAGTGCTAAATATGTCCCTTAATACTGGTGCATCTCTATTGCAAACTATGGCAATAAATGTTTCAGTTTTACTTACAGGATACCGTTAGTGTCAATAAAATTCCACCACTTTTACACTGAAGTAGCACTTTGGAACATTGATACAGAATATGGTTGTCCTATTTGGCAATAGACATCTTAAAGCTGTTTGACAAAGCCGTGTGCAAAAAGAGACAGGTAATAATTATGACAGCATAAGTGTTAGTGACCATTTGCAAAAGTTACTTTCCTAACTCTGGACTACACGTTCAGGGGTATATGAAGAAGTATGTGCTCAATCAGAATGAAACCAGGGTTTGAATTAAGTATTTTTCCTTCCCTTGCTAGATATTTTATGCTGACAATATAGCTTGTTCCCTAATAGGAAAGGCCTATTAAAGTACATGTATGTCAGTGAAGTCTGGGTACATATCACAGTGAGTGTTGAAGGGAACAAGAAAACATTTTGCTGATCTAATTTATATGACTGGATGATAAAAGAAATTCCTCGGTCCGAAGGATTGATCGCTGTGAAGAGCGGTTCAACTTTCACAGCCAGTTGTCTGATCTTATTTTCTAGACACTCACCTGGAAAACAACCCTGTGTGCACAGCACAGAGCTCTGTGTTAGGCCAGACAAAGGGTAATTATTGTTTCAGCAGGGCCTGACCCAGCCCTGTAAATCATGGATGTATTCAACTGTTAGAGGGTTATGCACTGCCTAAGCAGCCACTGCATATCCCCAGGGAGGGAAAGGCAATAGGCAAACAGGGAGCATGCTGCAGGCTAGATCAACTTAGAGAATTCTGGCCTAAAGGACAGAGCTGTTATTTGACAGACTATGCATAAGGGGATCTCCCATAGAAGCAGAGTATGAAGGGAAAGAGCGTAGGGCTGAATGTAATCGTTTCCCAAACACAGAGCAAAAGGCAGAATAATAGAATCCTGTGGCCAGCTAACAGGCAACGTCTTTGTGTTACATGACAATGTGCTCTGCTGGTGATGGCAGTTAAAAGAAACCAAACAAATTGAAGAGCAGTTGAAGAGCATTTTACAAGTTTTCAGGCTGTACTTAAGACACAAGGAGGCACTAAGAAAACCATTAGGAAAGTTCTATTGCTAACATTTAGCACCTCTACCAAGAAGACAGGCTTCTACCAACAGGATTACAGTAGAAATCAAAATGATTGTGTTCACATTTGCCAGATTGTGGAAACAATCATCCTGGGGAGCAAACTGATACAGAAACTACGCTATGCACAGGCAGCTACAGAAGTTGTCATTATTCATGTCTTCTGTCTGGAGAGTATGAACTCATCCATCTTCATGACACCACAACTGCCCAATCGTTGTCTTCTCTTCCATACTGAAACAAAGCAAAAAGGGAGATTAAGAATAAAGTTAACAGTGTACAATTATGACAACTTCTTAGGTCTATCCTCAGGAAAATTCATATTCACCACCCTGATAGCAGTTTACATGATTTCTTATGCCTTTACTTCTGTCTTTGATTTGAGCAAAGCCTATAGGCAGCTTGAAGCTTTATCCATCTTCCAATAAGTAGACTAGGAAGCGGTGATACAGATACTCACTAGAGACAATACAGAGTAGTCCTGCTTCACTAGAGCTTTCCATCAATTTAATACAGTTATTCCCTGAGGTCAGTTCACTAATTCACTCATAAGCATGCCCCCGCTCAAGCTCCAATAAACAAGAACATTTGTTTTTATTTCTTTTTATTTTCAAGGTAGCTTTTTATTACAGCATTCTGATTGAATGTGAAATAAAACCCATCATAAATACCACAGAGTACGATTAGAAAGAATTCTAACCCAAATAAAACAAGTCGTCTTTCCATATGCAAAGCCACAGGATCACCAGGCAGAAACGCAGGCAATCTACCACATGGAGCTGAATCCCTTCCAGGGGAAGATACAGTCCCAAGGCAGCACTTCTGGTTGTTAAACTGGCTCCATGTTCTAAAACTCTTGTCACCAATCCTGTAAACAATGCTCCAGAGACCTCCAAAACACACATAGGGCTCAAGTATCTAAGTAAACAGAGGTGGACAGACTAGCAGCAGATGAAAGTTGGGAGCCCTTTCCCTCATAGTATCACATTCTGGGAGCTTGAAAATACTTTCCACCAAGGAATAAAGAATAAAGACTGTTTTTAGAGGCTTTATGTAGGCTGAAAAGATCACTTGATGATCATTTCTCTAGAAAGCATAAAAGAAAATTCCTCTAATCCAGGTTCTGCACTGGCAGGTGTATTTGGTTTGCATGGTAACATTTTGGTAGCAGCAGAGCTATGGGGATAGCTTCTGCAAGAATCTGCCAGAAGCTTCCTCAAGTCTGACAGAGCCAATGCCAGCCAGCTTCAAGATGGACCTGCTGCTGGCCAAGGCCAAACCCATGAGCAGCAGTGGTAGCCCCTCTGGGATAATATATTTACAAAGGGAAATAAAACACCAGAGCACTTGTAGCCGGAGACAGCAGTGAAAAGATGTGAAACAACTCTGCAAACAGCAAGGTCAGTAAGGAAGGAGGGGAGAAGGTGCTTCAGGCACTGGAGCAGAGATTCCCCTGCAGCCCATAGGAGAGGACCATGGTAAGGCCAAGTGTTCCCCTGCAGCCCATGGAAGTCCATGGTGGAGCAGATATCCACCTGCAGTCTGTGGAAGAGACCCAAGCTGGAGCAGTTCATGAGGAACTGGAGCCCATCCAGACTCACACTGGAGAAGTTGGTGAAGGACTGTTCCCCGTGGCAGGGACCCCACACTGGAGCAGAGAAAGAGTGTGTGGAGTACTCCCCCTGAGAAGGAAGGAGCAGCAGAGACAACGTGTGATGAACTGACTGTGACCCCCATTCCCCATCCCTGTGTCACTCAGGGTAGAGATAGAGAAATCAGGAGTAAAGTTGATTCTGGGAAGAAGGGAGGGGTTGGACAAGGTGTTTTAAGACTTGGTTTTATTTCCCATTGCTCTAAATTGCTTGATTAATTTGACTAAGTTGAGTTTGTTTTGCCTGTGATGCTAATTAGTGAGTGACCTCTTGTTCTCTTTATCGCAGCCCACGAGCCTTTCATTATATTTTCTCTCCCTGTCCAGCTGAGAAGGAAAGGCCTCCAGCCAGGGTCAACCCACCACAGCAGGACATAAGGTACTTCAAAGCAGGGAAAAGACAACAGCTCCAAATCAGGATGAGCCAGAAAAACACACTTCTAGATCCACAAAAGAATGATATTCAGTGTGCTTATGCTTTACTCTTTACTTCAGCAGGTAAAACCTCTTAATGACCTCCACATGTATCACATCTTTTTATTTTCATTACTAATTCAGCTGCTCCTGTTCTGCAGTCTGCAGTGGTTGACTAAACACTAGTATGGTGCTACACGGGACCTTGGACAAATTACTTGTTCAAAGGTTTTACAGCTTACATTTCCAAATGTCAGTGTCTCTAACTAAGGAAAAACAGATGTATCATTAGCTTAACCACAAAGCACTGGATTAACCTCGCATGAGGCAATTTTGTTGAGGGTGGGAACAGAGGGAGAAAAAGAGAGATGTCTGATTTTCACATCACTGCTTCTCAGAGAAAAGGTATCACCCCTACCTCCCTCCAAATTAGAAAGCAGGCAAAGGTCATGGGATTATTTCTAAGTTTTGCTTGCTGTAGTCAGTAGTATCATCTAATGCTCTGGTGCCAGCTTCAGAAATTGGAAGGACTGCTCTGAGTTGCCATTTGACTATGGTTTGAACCTGCTTCCAAAATTAAAAGGGGAATGAAGATGTTATACCACAGTCAAGATGTTTTCAATCTGAAAGTAAAAGCAGATTTAGCTTCCTTTTCTGAATCTGTTAAAAGATTTTGTCACCTCAGGCTAGTCAGTTCCATTCCTCTTTTTCCCCTCATAGGTGCTGCTTTGTAAAAATTCACACCAGCATTCTCCTTCCCTGCCTGTTTCCCACTGGGCTACCCACTTAGATCGCACAACTTTGAGAAAGATCAGGGGTTTGACTAAACGTCTCTCCACTGCTATCCTGAGTGGAGTGCTTAAATATAATTTGTATCATGTAGTATAAACAACTTATCTTAACCTTCCACACAACCCTTCCAAGTTGCATTCTGATCTGCAATTTAAAGGGTATAGAAAAAGCTTGTTTATTCTCAAAACACGGAATGCAAAACAGCCACAACAACATCTGAGTGGTATTTCACTGAGTGTATTCCCAGAGAAAAGAATCCCATCTCTAAATCTTCTGAAGCAGTTACAGAAGACAGTGCACCATGACTAATGTGTTTGTAAGCACGCTGTTACTGTATACGATGTAAATGATTTAATCTAAAACCTTTATCAGCCCTTCCCAATCATGATTTCCCCTCAGTGATAGGAAGGGAAATGTATATCGCAGTGCTGCCACTGTCTCTCCTGATCGGCATGAGAAATTGAATCAGTTCTGCCCACAAGTTTCTAATTTGTCACTCTAGCTCTAGTTCCACTGAACAGCTGCTCAAACCCAAAGACATCCTGTTGGAACACCGAAGACATGCGAAAGAACAATGAGCAGCGTGACTTGGAGACATAATAATGAAGGTAATAGGAAAATGTTTTAAAAAGCATGTATTGTACACAAGGGAATGGTATAACAATACTGGATGTGGAGTTCTGCACCTCTTGGTCACAGGTTCAAATGCAGGACAATGTTGGTGTGCTGAATTTTCACTTTTTTACAAGTGTCCATTGTATCTAAAATAGATACATTGCCCTAGTTCAGGCAACAGCACACCACAGAGACCAAAGTTGTCTTTGGCTGTAGTTTCCAGTGCATTATATTCTTCAGAACTTGAATGTTCTTTGGAGTAACAGCCTCAGACTGTCCAGATGACATGACAATAGTCCAGTGATACTGCAAAGAGATCTTTTATTTTTCCCTCTTAGTAGAATATATAAAAGATCTTTGTGAAAGATCCTGAAAACTCCCCTGACATTGTAAGAATATTATGTATTTAATTTTGTGTGTTGCAGCATTGTTTTCTGTATGACAACCTGGGGTCCATTTGGATATGAGCTCATCTCTCCACAAACAGGAAATTACAGAAGCCCAATCAGCAAACACTGATTGACTCCTAATGGGGAAGCAGCCATCATTCTCTTTGAAACCATGTTTTTAACAACAAAGTGTTCTAACTCTACTGGCTTTTTTAAAGAGGGAAGAAAACCCAGAAAAATAAGCATCTATACAATAGTCCAGTATTTTCCAGGAGTGATGGATTTACTCTTGGCATGTAACTAATGAACACATGGTACGTACAGAGCTGTAAGTCATAAAGGTCCATATGCACAGTTATGAAGAGAAAAAGTCCAAGAAAGATAATGGTTAGAAGCAATTCACACTTTTTCAGCCTCCTCCTGAGACTTGGTGTGGGGGCCAGGGAGGGAGCAGGGTGATGGGGAAGGGCTTGGGAGGAAGCCTCAGGGATCAGGCTGGATAAACGTATCCTAATAATCCACTCACTATCTATTGACCAAGGGAGAAAGAAACATATTCTAGTGCTGTCTTCTGAAACAGAGTTCTGGATTTCACAAGCCAGGGTCCTAGAGAACAAATCAACAAAAACTGCTAAGGCAGTACCTATCCCCACATACAGCACTCAGCAAGGAGCTAGAACTGGCCTCAACTCTTTCTGATGCTGAGCTCTTCCATGACTGCAATCAGAAGCGATCGGTGGAGACTCAATCTGGCCACAGACTGTTGAAGGCCCTAACATGTATTGCAAAAGCATCACCTAGACATCAGAAGGTAACACAGGAGTTACACAAGTGCTTTTGGACATTTAAGAAAGATACAGAGCAGAGCACTATGCAAACAGCAATCAGCATGTATCACTATGAAAAGTATATCAATAATATCACCTTATAGTCAATCCCTGAGATAAATCTGGACATACAACAAGAAAGTGATGGACACTGACAGTTGTTTTAAATAGGTGTATCAGGCACAGGGGTTGAAAAAGATGAAACAGAACTGTGGTATGCTGTGGAATTTCAGAGAAAGGCTACTGTGTAGTCACATAAAGCTGATACAAATGTTACGTAAGGACCTCTTGAGCAAAAAGCTAAGACTGTAGAGCAGTCACCATCACACTTGATTTGAAAAATATCTCAACAATATTGTACAGCAACTGCTATCAGATTTTAAATAAAGGAGCTTGTAACTTGCCAAGACCTACGCTTATCCCCCAAAATTCCCCATAACATAAGCGTGATCAGCTGGCCGTGCCCAGTGGGTGCTTACTACTTCACTTGTATCTATTAATTAGCCTATATTAGTGATCATGGTTATTAAGTTGCTTCATTACTTTTTCCCTTAAAAAGGAACCTGTAACAACAGTACCAGATTTCACTGATAACAGTAATAACTTACAGCTCTCATTCAGCCTCCAAACACGAGGGGGGGGGGGATGATGAAGATAAAAAAGATACCCATACGATATTTTCTCAGGGAAAAGAAAAAAATTGATAAAATAATCACACCAAAAGAGCCTATATTATTATGTAATAGTGCCTATAGCACCATTATTAAAGAGATGGTTTTCTGATATTTTCAATTTTTCAACTTTCACTTTATCTGGTTAAAGATGAGGAAGGAGCTTACCTGGATATCACTCAGCTTATTCAGGAAACGGGTTGTTAACTGAGGTCCATTCTCCATAGTTGGAATGTGCAAGTGCTGGCATCAAAGAAAGGGGGGAGAGAAGAAGAGAGAGGGAACAACATCTAAGAGTAGCTTTATATACATATGAATGCTTTAGGGTCAGCAAGAATTAAAAAATACATTTATCAAGCTTTCTAGCCCTCCTTACAAGTAGGCAAAGACTGTTGTAATGGTTTTTATAGGAAGGCACACTAAGCCAGTGAAAAGCTCGATCAGTTGAACTGTTGTGCTGTTCTTACACAAAGTTTAATCTAAGCCTTCCAAAAAATTTGTCCAAAATGCAGAGTATGTTGTACAGACAAGAGTAGAAACACTATACACAGCAATTTCCTTTCGAAGTGTATCATGCAGAAACACATTTATAGCACTTATAGCTCAGGACCTTGATGACTCTCATGTTATCTTAGCATCTGATAATACTAATACATCTTGTTAATTCAGGAAGTGTCACCTTACAGACATATACTGCATTTGTCATATTTAATGGAACAAAGCACATCCATATACACAGCTGCAATAAGCCAGTTTTGAATTAACTTTGTACTAGATAAAGAGCATCAAATCAACTTAGCAGGCTGAACTGAACGCCTGTGGTACTCCACCTCTGCAGGAGAAATCTCCCACATGATGTACAGGAGGTGAAAGTAACTGTGCACCTTTCTGAAACAGCTTTTCTGCCAGGGCTGGGTTCCCTGCAATGAGGGGCAAAGAGGAGATGAACATGAGAAGTAAAGAATGCAGTGGCTTAGAAATGTGTTTCCTTGGAAAAGTCTTTCACCTCCCCACCTTTTGCAGGTGCCTTAACTTTGGAAAAAATGTCCAATAAAAAATGTGGGAGAATACATTTTTCTGTATTTTCAAAAAGGCTGGGAACTTCTTTCCTTTTCCCAGGAACTGAGGTTTTATGATTTTAACTATTAAAAAAAAAAACCCCAGAAGACGAGAAGTTCTCTTCTGACAACATACAAGTAACTCACTGGACAAACAAGCTACTGACACTAATCATCTTTCCAGGAGCCTCTGACAGCACTCCTTTGCTAACTCACTTGATTTTTGCTTTCCTTCAGCTGCAATTAATTATGATAAAATTCTGAAGGGGGGGGAGGGGAAGAAATGAGAGAGATACACTCATTTTCTTACCTTGCCCTTATACAAAATTTTAGAGATAGGACATACAATACAAGCTGTTCCAGCACCAAACATTTCCTTTACTCTGTTCTCTTCCAAGGCAGCTGTCAGGTCACTCATGGTGATGTATCGCTCAGACACTTTACATTCTCCCTGCACAAGAGAAATCAACCATAAAAATTGTAGAAAAAAGGTTTGTTGGGTTTTTTTGTTTTCAATGTTAAAACTACTCTAATAGAGCTATTATCCTAGTGGCTATCAGTCAATTTCTGGCTGTGGTCTTTTCAAACCTCCTAGTATCACACAAGATAGCCTCTAATCAAAAGAATGATCTTCAAGGAAGCTGGTGGTTTGCCAGATCTGATGCTGATGAGTAAGTGGCACTTCCTTCTGATTTGGTACAGAACATCAATATTGCACTAGGGAATAACACAGCAGAATTTGTCATGGGTTATGTGACATGGGATCTGACTACTCATGGTCTCCAGTATGCTAGAGGTTGTAAAAAAATTACTCAATTACGTCAAGAGAGCTTTGCATCGCACTCTCAATTTCTAAACAAAATACATTGTGTTAACTCTACCTGCAATGCCAGCTAGATGTGATACATTCCTCTAATCCCTGGTGAAATTTCACACTGAAGCCTGTACATAGCTGTCACACACAAAAATTAACTCTACTGCAGGTATGGGTAAAGCAATTCACATTGGACAGACCTAACATAGGAAGCGTTTTAACTTCTGGAAGTGTTGAAGAATGCATAGCAGCTGACTGAGGGGATGGGTTTAAAGAACAAAAATAAACATAAAACTTTTAAATTTTCATTTCATGGAGTTCTGTGGACTATATTGTCCTATCAGACTAAATTAAAGTTTAGCCCTTGTTTTATATGGAAGATTTGTAACATGAAACAGAGATGCTTACAATAACAGGAAATATGATTAGCTCTGGACTATATTTGGAGAGAGAAGCAGGGACTTCATGCAAGCAGAGTTTCAGACTGGCTGGGGTCTGGAGGTCAGGAAGAAGAGAAGAACTTCTGTGAGAGTAGGAGGCACCTAATTATTCAATAGGACTGAGGTAAGTGTCCGGTATCTCTCAACCAAGCCTTATCAACTGGGAATATCTGTCTGTTTTCTAAAGGAGACAGGACCAGGGAGTGTGCATGCGTAACTGCACTAGGGGAGTAGCAATACAAATAAAGGTGCATAGGAGTTCAGTGTGGGCCAACAAGGGGCACACACGTGCCATGAAATACATACCTAGCTCTCTTCACTGCCAGTTAGATCTAACGGACATGAATGGGAACTGCATTTCAGGAAGTCTTTCAGCTACAGGTGACTGGAAACTGAGTTAATAGCAGGGGGGAAAGTATCACACACATCTGTGTTATTCCTGTTAATCCTCCCTAAACATAAGTTTGTCCAAAACCAGGAGACAGGATACAGGCTTTGATGAGCTTTTGGCTGTACAGTATTCTTACCCAAGACACAATAAAACCCTTGAATACAGTACAGGCAGAATGAAGAGTCTGCTGCATTTCGTGATACAAGGTGGTCCCAAGTGTCCAAATAAGTACTTGGATGGCTACACTACAGAACTGGAATGTGGAAGCAGACAGATGACTTCAAGACTGTGGCTGGATTTAGGCTGCATGCTAGTTATTAGAAATAAGGGTGGAACCATGAGAACTAAGTGCAGTAATAGTGTGCTGATGACTGAAGTATAGCTGTGGTCACGCGCGGTAATTGTTTTTTCCCTTGCTCTGAGCTGCTGGTGGCAGTGGGTTTAATGAGAATTTTCATGTTAAATACTACACGCAGCTACTTTAACAAGCTTGGTATTGTTCTGTGTGACAGGTGTGAGTATTCTGTTGATATGACTGGGAATCTGTGCATTAGCATGCCCTGAGCTCCCCATTTAGGTTAAGGGATTTGACCAGATCAGCTGAACTTCAAGATAGTGAACATCAGGAATGCTTACTTCTGTCAATGTTATAACATGATAGTTGAAACCATTACTGCCAAGGTCAAAACACCCACCCAGTTACGTGCCAGATCCAGAATGCTTTGTCTTGTCACTCCTGGAAGGATGATGCCATCTAAAGGTGGGGTTGCCAGTTCATTTTCTGTCAAACAGAAAAGAAATAAAAACACTGGTTGAAAAACAAAGAAACAAAAATATTTCCTGATATTACACCAAACATGAACATTAAAAGAAGTCAAATGATATCAAAAGTGTTCCCTACCCAGTGAGATACAACAGTTATCAGAATTCTGTAAGAACACAAGTTACATAAATTCGATTCCAGTATATTGTTGTTGAATGTTTGGAACCTCTTGTGTACACTTCAGTGGGTGGGGAAGAAACACATTTAATACATTAATAAATATATGGCTAAAGCCTGGCAGTAGGTTCTATTCCTCAGCATCTTAATAGAGTCACTGTGTAACTACTACTTTCCCTGAACCACTTTACTCAATTCAGGAACATGGGCTTCTGTATACCTACTTTTCAGCAGTAATATGAAACATCTACCAGAAATTGAGGCTCATTTATCAACTAACAAAGCAGTGGAAACCTTGCCAAATGCATCTTGAGAGGACACTTCCTTAGTGATCTTTTGTTTCAGTCTAGACATCCTTTACCCCCATAGTTTTCATCTTTACACAAATAGACCAGTCCCAATGAAATTCTAAAACCACCAACAATACAAATTGTTCAATTAATTTGGTTTTTCAGCTTGTTTTTCTTGTTTTCTTTTGAAAAAAAAATCAGATAAATGTTCATCTAACATAACTAATAAAACAGGAGATAAATGGTAATCCAAACTTGGTAAATACAAATTACAACACAGAAGTGTGTATGCAGTCTTTGTTCTTTCATCTGATTTTTTTAGCAAATCAGAGTTAATCTTTTCCATTTTAAACCATCACATAGCATACTCAGTGGTTTCTATTATCAGAGAATACTAAACATTTACTCTTTCAGCCAGCCAGGCTCTTTTAAGACAGTCTCATTTTTGCTCTGAGAGGTGAAGACATCCTCAGTAATACTCTTCATATATTTTTTGATCTAACCATTTTCTCATCCCAATGAGAATCCATTACAGTTCCTGACTTTTATAAGGATACTATCCTGTTCATTAAATTCACAAACCATTAAGGTTTTTGATTAATTTTTACCTAGGTCACATACAGGAACGAGATATGTATCTTCATGTTTTTATTATTAATCTCCCTACCCACAGAAGATCACTGAATCCAGGCCTGTTTGAACCAGTCTCAAAGGAAAAGCTGTCTTAAAAATAGGTCCTGTGAAAACTAGTGGCTGGGTAGGAAAGGGAAACATGGCATCCATCCTTAGACTGAGAGAGCACATTAGGCTCAGCTGCTTCTCTGTTTTCTGCAGGCAGTTAAATAATTCTGTGCACAACCACTGCCTGCCAGGCACTGCATACACAGCTCCAGACTGACTACAGCATGGGCTCTCTCCCCATCTGCAAGAGGGGGCTTTGGGAGCTGCGGTGGGATAGGTGAAATGGAGGATGAATAAAATGGAATTGTTTGTTGAATTTGCTACTCACTCCTGTGCATTCCCTCAGGAAATGTCTGTTACTTTTTAGTACAGGCACCCCTGGATTTATTCATTTCAACTACAAGTTTTTCCTACCTATGTTCCTTTTGTGAGGAGCCATACAAACGTAAGTATGAGATGTAAACTGCCATGCCAAAATGTGTAAAAAAAGCTGCCCTAGAAAAGGGCAGCTATACACTCTGCTCAGGTTTAACTAGCCAACGGTGCCATTCCCTAACCCATCCCAGGCTCCTAAGTACAGCAGCGGTCTCTTCTTTCTCACACAGACAGAAACAATAGCTTTCCTTTTCTGGAATCTGTCTAGCATCACTCCTCATCATGATGCCTGTCTGGTCCTGTTCCTGGCACAGCTATCAAAAGAAGAGGACTTTGAAGCTTTCCATGTGCCACCGGGCTCACCTGATTATGACCACAGAAAGCCTGATGCTTTGCATTCATGGCCCAGTCACAGACAAGTGCTCCCCTTCCTCTAACAGAAAATTTCAAATAACATGGACCTTAGCATCAAAGACTGTGAGTACACACCAGATAATGTTCTCTATCCGGTGATTTTGCTACAGATCTTGGCTTAGAACATGTTTAAGCTTAACAACATACATTAACTGATTTGAGCTAGTTTGGAAAGCTGCCAGGCCAAACCAGCCGCCAAACAGCACTGAGCAGACAGGACATGGGAGTCTTGAAATGTTTCAAACAGCCTGCTCTGTAGAATTTTGTCAAGTATACATATGATGCCTACAAGCCTGGGGCCACCCAAGGAACATCTGCTCCTCTGGTATCCGGCAGAGATGATAATGCTATACAACACAGTGTGCCAAAAAGCTCATCCTCTCCGCGAATTGATGCCAAACCAGGCTCCATATGATATCAGTTTGTCCATCTCCAAAAAAACCAGACTGTGAGCTCACAGAATCCATTTGCCTTCTGAGATATTTTGATGGGGTAGGAGCTTTAAAAAGTATAGTAGCAAAAAGGGAAGAAAAGGTGTTTGAAGGAAATGGTTAGGGCTTCTCTTCAGTTGACTACAGTTATTGTTATAGTAGCACTAACAGTCCAGCATCCTATTACACCAGGCATGCTGCAGGCATGCTGTAACAGTGGAACTCCAACAGAGTGCCTAAAGGGATATTTAAAATGGTCTTGCATACTATGCAGCTTCCATTTTTACACACCTGTATTTATGGACATACAACAGATAAGATTCCAAACACGGAAAACCTTGGGCCCTACTCACGCTATAGCAATGCTGAGAAATTTATCAAAATGTATTTTATCAAAATTATAATAGATAGTAAGAGAACTTCAGTGTCAAGGAGAACCCAGGGAACACTGATTTCACTGTTACTAATAGCTGACTTCTGCTCCCAGTTTGTATTGGATCTTTCTGTTTATTTCTCCTTATTTCCCTCAGGCTTTTCTTCTACTCCCCCCTTGTGCAATCACTCTATCTTTGCCTCTCTTTGATTTACTTTCCTCAATTACTTTCCCCTCCTTTTCTTTCCTGCTATCTCATTCATCTGCTGCTCTCTCCTCCACGCTACTGCTACGACTTTCTGTTCCAGCAGCGGGTATGATCCTTATAGTCATCTTGTACAAGATACTTCTGCAGCACTAATAATCCTCCAGAACACTAAGCAACCTTGCCGGATATTTCACCCAACTGCTCCATTACATGTTGTGTAAGCTATTCTGAAGTGAGAACTCTTAATCTCCATTTTAATAGAAGCACAAGAATATTAAGAAGTGCCTGAATGCTATTCACAATGCCTTAACATTAAAACTAGAAGTAGAGCCCAGATGGCTCCAAATCATTCTCAAGAAACTGAATTTTTGGAAAGTGCACACAGATTTCATAGTTAGCATCCTTCAGGTTGGACGTATGTTTAAATTTTAAGGTTTTTCATAAAGTCAAGTCTATTTTCTAGGCAGAACAACAAATGTTATTGAAGGAAACCAGTTTCAATGTTAGTAGCCTCTTGGGATCATTACATGCTCTGAAGAGACAGGTGGAAGGGGCTGTAGGGATGAACAAAATTTTCAATTTGTGAACACAAACTGTAAACAGTATTTGATCAATGAAATAACACACTCCTGTATTTATGCAACAGCAGGGATCCAGGTTTGGTTGTATCATAGCCAGAGCAGCAGTGAGCATGCAAGAGCAGCATAGCACATGCCATGTTATTTTACTAGAAGTTGAGTAGTTTCCTCCCCTACTCCTTCCTAACTGCTACAAGTGAAACATTTTTCCAGGTTCCTTCTGTGGCCCAAAACAGTGTGTCACATCTAGTGACAATGCAATATACTGAAAGTATATTGCAAAGGCTTGCAAGAAAAGCTTGCTCTCACTGGAAGCATAGATGTCCTTTAGACTGGGCTTTACTGGGCTGGGTCTTTGATTTGTCACACACCAATGAGAGCAGTTCAGGCTACTCCACAGTGGCCTCTGAACACACAAAGGAGGACACTTTCCTTTTGATGATGATCTGCAATTTCTGGGGCACCGTTTTCATTTTAGATCCCTCTCTCAGCTGCAGAATTCGCATAACAAAACAAAGAGACAGCCTAAGTAAGCATCCTTTGTGAAGTGACAGAACATAATGGCAAACAGTTTTAAAATCACAATGTAAAGCCATAGGCAGGTATGTGATGACACACTGGCAGCAAGAGTGATTCTTAATCAAAGATATCATAAATTAATCATTAATCAACACAGCAGGAGACAGCGATGATGCTAATGACCATGTTGTGTGAAATGGCAGGTTTGCCAGTATACAGTTAGCTTGGGTGGCATGAATTACAAGTTGTTTGCTATGGCCACCTCACAATAGTACTATTCAGCAGTGCACTGGTAACAGGGTGATTGGCAGATCTTTGGAACAGTATGGTGCTGCAGCTGGATAATTCCAGCATATTCCTGCTTTAAGTACAATGAGAACATTGAATTCTAATTACGTCCCCCCTTCGGTGTCCTTTCCCTGGGCAGAACAAGCCAAAATCTAGTTTCGTGTCTCTCCAGCAAAGTTCGACAAGGCGTGAATTTGGCCATCCAGCTACAGTGACAAATCTACTGTTGCTCTAACAACAACAACAAGATTTCTCATACTTACAGTTTCATTCACAAGCTCATTCAACACTGACAGAGTACCATCCCTCTTCTCACCAGAGTGGTAAAGATTTTGCAGAAGAATAGGTAATGAAACTGGAGATGGGAGTCAGGTACCCATTACCCTACACTATCCAAAGCACACTACTGTCCCCACAGAATGCTGCCTCTGTACTGCAGCTCAGCATGGTCAGAAAAATGTTGATTTTCAAGAGTACCCAGGGCACTATGATGAAATCAGAGTCCAAACCCTGCAACTGCTGCCATACAAAAATTCAGTAACATTTGATTTTCCTGGAGGGTCAGTGCTCATGGAAGCTTGGAGTTGTCCGTTCATTCACTTGCCCTTTCACATTGGTTCAATTATTTAAGAATTAGTCTTCTGAAACAGTTCTCAGGTGCAACTATCAGTTCCCAAGCACTGAATATTTGCATGACCAATAGGTGTTTTTGAGATGCCTAAATATTTGGCAGCTTGTAACCAGATAGTTTTCTAACCAGCATGTACATTGCTCAGAGACAACTGTGGGGAGAAAAGGTAAAAATGGCTTTGAGAATGATGGTATGTCTTCAAAGCATATTTGAGCATTAGCAATGTGAAATGCTGACTGACACGTTCCTCTCTCTTTCTGCCTCCACTGGGTAGAACTTCAAGTTCTCCAAAGAAAGAGCCAAGTTCTTCATCAGCTGGATGTTGAAATACTTTTGGTTATGCTTCAGGAACATTTGATGTGCCAGAAAACGATGATGGGAACCATCCATGAGTTTGAAGAGGCACACAGCAATAAGGTATCTGTAGTATGTCTGCACTGTTTCTGACCCAAGACTTCCTTCAAGATCAATGACACTGCTAGAGTTGGCAGCAAAGCTGCAGTGTGAACCCACGTATAGCTAGACTCTACCTTCTGAGCACATGGACTGACCCAACAATTCACTAAGTTATCAGCAGGCAGTGCTCACAGCTGCTCCAGAATCTTCTCTTTCACAATTGTCTGACAGTCACCTATCCGTTTTCAGAAGACAACAGACATTTCCATTCCTAAAGTACCCTCATTAAAAATGTTATGATCTGCACTCTGAACAATAATTTTGTGGATTATGGCCCCAACTGTCTACTCAAAGTTTCCATGTTGTCTGTTACCATACCTCCATCTTCATTTACCCAATAGAGAAACAGATTCATTGTTCCAACTTCAGTTATTTGGTGATCTTCTCCATAGAGCCACAGAACCTGCTGACAGCCTAACTCCAGGGCTTCTTGCTGGGCATAAATAGAAGAACTGTAATTCCTTCCAAAAAAAAGAGCAAATTGTTATGAGGATCTGGTTGGGTATTTTTTCATTTCTGTGCAAGGTTTTGTGCAAATCTACTTTATGAGCAAGTGCTCTGCACAGTCACTGCTTGACCTTGTAATATTTACACTGGAAGTAGTCTACTGGTATGTTACTAGATCGTTTGCATCCACAACCCAAAAACTCTGAAGAGCTGAACAGCATCAACAACTCAAACATATTCATCCAAATTGTCTTAATACCTCTTGTTCTACTTTCTGGAAATTCTAATTGTTGCGATTAGACATCTTAGGAAAGCATTTAATTTTATTTAGCAGTTAGAATCTTGGAGAGAGAGCAATGATTCCCATTCAGCTCATGGTTTAAAAGAACCCAAACAAACCAAACAAAAAACCCAAACCAAAACCATCTACCTCATTTCATATATGTCAGGTGAACAGATGGGTCATCTATTTCAGATGAACCTCTTAGAATACAAAAGTCACCAGAGGGGACTTTTTTCTTTTCTAATAAAAGACATTCACAGAATTAGTAGCTTCAGGAGCTGCAGATGGGCCTTGATGAATTCATATCCTTCAGGAGTAACTGTTTTCCTAAAATGCTGCCTACAGGGTACAGCTGACTGAATAACCTGTGTGTATTTTGTAGCCGCTCTGATAGGGGGGAAAAACCTCTTTCACTTCGGCTGTTCAACAACCATCAAGGCCCACAGCAGGCAGCTCCGAAATGCTGAGTTATGTTCTCACCTTTGTGCACTAATCAAACCAGTAGTAACTCCAAAACTATTTCTTTTTATTTCTTTTCTCACAGCTGATGTATGAAGTATGCACAGGAAACAACGTATTTCTAAAACTAAGCAAAAACTCACAAACAAAGAATAAAGGTCTCAGAATGTCAGACTGAATGAAGGAAAGCCGTTTTCTTTCACTTTGATTATTCTACCAGCTCAGTTGAGTAGCACTTGACAACTACTAACTTCCTGTCCAGAAAAAGCCTCCCAGGTAGAGACAATGAGTGTCATTCAAACCAAATACCAAGGATGTATAATTGAGCCACTCAGCCACATCCAAGTTGCTTCCTCCAGTCAAGTCATAAGCAGCTTTGCTCTACAAGTCAAGTACTCTGTTAACAATTATGTCTCTACCTAATGGGTGCTTTGGCCTAGTTGAGCAGAAAATTGCCAGACTATGGACAAGTCAATGCAGGTAATAGTTTCGTCCTTGCCCTTCTACATCTATCCTCCTCTAGCTAACTGCAGATAGCTCTTCATGACAGTCTGCCAAGGAAGGAGGTCAGCAGTCAATGCTGCTGACTGCTCAGTTGGCAGCAGGCTGCTATACTGAATGCTGCATCACACAAGTAATATCTTTAGTGTCAACTTCTGCAAGGAGAACAGCCAAAGTATTACATGGACACCTTCCAGGTCCAGTTCTTCAGTTTGAGATGCTGCAAAATTGCCTCTGCAACTAGATCACCTGGCTGTAACATCCAAACAAAAATATGCAACTGAATTCTATATATATTTGCTAAGTACAATTTTGAAATCTTTGTTATAGTACATTCTTTGTTTGATGGCTACATTTAATACGTCTGTTTCTGCTGGATTAGATACTTCACTAAAAACCTAAACTCCTTTGTGAGCTATGTGGAAGATGAGGGATTATGCTTTCTTACCCTCCCAGTTTGCAGTCCCCTGTTCCTCCTTTCCAGGCTCTTACATATTTTGGATCTGCCCATAAGGATATTGGACTAAAGCTTTCACTTCCGAAGTAAGGGCCCACAGGGCTCAGTATGACATACAGCAGGGCTTTAGTCGGCTTCTTCACTCCAAGAGAAGGCTGAAAATAAGGAATAGAAACAAATCAAAAGTTACTGGGCATACTTCACTCCAAACATCAGATGCTGCACAATTAGCTTTTGCAACACTGCTTTCAGAGGCACTGCAGTGCAAAGGTGCTTTTACCAGGACACTGCAAAGTACTGCAATGAAGAGAAAATATTTATGTGACTTCCCCTGCCATCCAAGCAATGTATAACCCTAATTTTATATACTGTCAGACTTCACTTACAGCTGTTGCTTTTATCTATACATTATTCTAATCTTCTTGAACAGTTTCAAGCTTTTGAGAATTCAGAAGTTAGCTTAACAAGATAATATATCATTATATGAATTAATCACAGCAGAAGCCTGCAAAGCCTTCTAGGGGGAGGAGTGGCAAGGACCACTGCTAATGATAACAACAGTGGAAGAACTACTGTCAGCTGCATTAGCGATGAGAATTAGCCAATGCCACTTAGAACTGGCAGTGGTAGACTTGAGTGCTGGCTCTGCAAAGGGCCGTGTGACAAGCTGCAATGGTTTGCCTGCTGGAAATTATTCACACAACAGCACAGGAAATAACCTGGAAAGTATTGTGGTTTTCTTTTTGCCTCCTCTCTGAGATACGGCTTCTAACACTCAAAGTCATCACCAGCAGTAGTTGAAGGTAGAGGTGAAAGGTCTGACATTGGTCAAAGACTGAATTCTGTGGTAGGAGACTCTACTTAACTCTATGGTTCTTTGCAAAGCTCAGGACTGACCACAGAATCACAGAATGAGTGAGATTGGAAAGAACCTCTGGGGATCACCTTGCCCAACCCCTCTGCTCTAGCAGAGGCTACGTACAGCTGGTTTCTCATGGTTCTTGGGATGTTCTCTGTAACTGAAGGTGTTCCTATTTTCCCTCCACTAAGAGAGGCCAGTATCATAAAAAGAACACGCTCATCCTTGACTTCCCCCCACCTCAACAGAGACCTAATCTTAGAAGTTATTGAACTCAAATCGTTAGGACCAAAGTAAAACACAATGCACCAAGCACATGAAGCTACACTGGGAGGTGAGAGAGAAAGTAACAGTGTAATAATGGGACTACTAAAAAATTCAATTAAACCTTCCTCAGGTGCTGACAGGGTGAAAGATGAACTAACTGAGATCACAACATTTTTCCTCATTCTTACTTGATCATTCACAAGATAGTGCTGACTGGGTTTCCTAATTGTAATGAGTCATAAAAGATTATAACATGTGACCTGGCGACAACATATGACATCATGGAAAGGCCAGATATGTTGGCTGACCTGAAACAAAGCTCAACAGCAAAAGAATTTTGAAAAATAAGATCAGGGTGGGGGGGGTGTGGGGAATACCATTTCTTATATTAATACTTTAAAGTCACTGAGTGGAGATCCTTACATCTGAAAATCTGTAGCTAGTTTACAAGCATTAAATTAACGGACTCCTAGAGCACATGTGAAACATATAATACTTCTGTAGGGTAACTGTTTACAGATGTGGATCTTACAGAAGTGTAAGTTGCCTAGTTGGGAACCATACGCTCTATAGCTTCCTTGTCCTATGCTCTATCATTATTGGTTTCTCTCTTGCACTGATTAAAAAAAACCTCAAACAACTTTAATTAAACAAACAGCTTTAATTAAAATAAACTCCCTGTTTCTACTTCCCTTTATAAATACTACAGGCTTGACTCACACAAAACTCACAGCAATACCTGCTTGTGAAGAAGCCCTTTATAAGGCCAGGTTTAGCTACATTCAAGAATATATTGACACAATAATACTTTCTTAGTTCTGCTAAAAGTCTCTCTTTCAGAAAACACATCTTAATTTACTGGGTAGAATCTTCCAAAATCTCCTCACTAAGGTCAGGACAGAGCTATGAGATGAAATGCCAAAATCCACACGGCAAATTTCTCTTCCCTCATTTTTTTCCTCTGGATTATTAGTATTTTAAGGCATACATTACCACGTCACAAATAACTGGCCTTTTAGTACAGAACTGAAGTTAATTCTCGCCATTACCACTTTGATTTAATTAGTTTTCTTTCCGTGATGAGTCAATGTGACCACTAGGTGGTGGTGTGGGCAACAAATTTGTGAAGCAGACCTACAAGTGACTAACTCAAAAGTAAAAACAGAAACAAGTTGCCCTGAACCGTAACACTGCATCTTTCCCTCTATGGTTGGAGGCTTTTGCCTCCTCTTTAAATACACAAGTTAAGAAGGGAAATAAACGTTTCCCACCTCAGTTCCAATTAAGGTAGGGCGGATATACAGGCTGGCAGCAGTTGAGTACGGGACCCACTCCTTTTCCACTTCCACAAGTTTCCGGATGCACTCTAGTAGCTCGTTCTGGTCAAACAACTGCAAAGGAAAAGCAAAGGGAGGAAAGAAAATGGAGAAAATGCAGCCTGAACACACTGTGGTCTTCATAGATCCACACGCTAAGGGGAACGCTTCCTCAGTGTATGTAACAGAGACAGTCTATAGAGACTCATACATGACCACATCATCTTTGTTGAGTTAATTTAACATCTTTGCGGCTGTGCCTTTTTATACAGTATCCCAAATACCCTCCCTACAGCTACAAAGTATCCACCTGAGATAGTAAAAAGGAGTCACTGACCCTTGTTGCCTCCAAAGCACAAGGAGAGAACTCCCTGTGCAGCCAAGCCAACACGTTCACTTTGGCAGGCTGTGAGCTATGGCACCACCTCCTCTCCAGAAGAATGGTTTGGGTTGTAATTCCAAGGGGCCCATCAAGTCTCCCAGTTTACAAAGCTGTGAAGTTGTTACAATAACAAAGCTTAATAAGCATGGGAGGAAATTCACTGGCCAATACACAACTGCTAAAAGCAGTGTGAAGTTGCTAGCATAACCAGGAACGAAGGCACTCAGAGGCTAAAGGACTCAACTGGTGTGGAAAAAAGAAAAGGAAGAATATCAGTGCCAGAACAATTTAATGAGCTTTCTGCATGCAAATACCTGCAGAGCAGAGCTCATCCATCAGAAATGGACTGTGCACATCTGAAGCAGTAGGGAGATGATGAAGAAAGCTAAACACTGTTGTGATTTAAAAGAAAAACGCATTTCAAACAGTTCCCTTCACCAAGTAAGATCTCTTGAAGTATAACTGAATTATTCAAGAGTTTGATAAATGTTTCTCCTGTAGAGTTGCAGAGATTTGCACTCTGCAAATGAAGAGATGCCCTGACTTAAGGAGAATAAGACACCTTGGCTACCTACTGGCAGAGTCGCTCGCCTTGCCGACCGCACCATCCTGTCCATGTTGAGGGTTGGCCGGAAGAGGCGGATTTTGCCATCGACTCCTCGGTACGCCTTCATGCCTTCAAACAGCTACCAAGCCAAAAAGGAGGGGAAAGAAATCACATAACAACTGAGACATGTTACCCCACGACGATCTGTGCAAAAGCAGAACACACCCTTTGGAAATAAAAGAACTTCACTTTTCCTGCTCACAGTACTTAAAGCGTGAATGCTGACTAGCTAATCCCTGCAACACACTCCTGTGAGGTAGCATTATGAAGTTTACACTACAAAGCAGACCTGCCTAGGCTTCAAATGCAGCTTTCTCTGTCAGGGGACTTACTGAGAATCATCTTTTTCATAATTTGGTTACAAGACTTTAAATTTGTAGCATGTGTTTAACTATTCCTTCACATACTAACCAACACCTAAGACTGAACCGTAACACTATTCTCCCTTAGAGATAAGATTTATAGAATTGTAGAATTTAATTATATATTTTAATAACTTTCAGGGTTCTCTCCAAAATGCATTTTGGTAGGAAGTGCAGAATAAGGTAATTAAGGGAACCCTGTTCCAGTTCTTGCTGCAGTTGTAACAAAATCTTTGTCACTCATGTCCTCTACATACCCCTATGCTGTGGAAAGGGGTTTAGCCAGCAAGACAGACAGATCAGCCATACACTAGAGGAAGAATGCATGAAAAGGTTTTATCTATACTTTACAGGAAACTTAATTTAGTCGTAATTACCCCATCAAACTGCAGAATCCAGATGACTGGTATTGCCAATGAACTTACCAGAAACTCTTAGCCCACCAGTGCTCTCCCAGTAGAGCACTCTACAGTATCTACTAAGCATACCAAAACACATATGGCCACAAAACATCCACAGCTATTTTCAGTTTCAGACTGATAATTTCCAGTTATAGACAGAAAATACATGTACTATATAAGCTTACATTAATATATATACAGGTATTATTTAGATTAAATATTAAAGTATCACTTATATAGAGTTTAGATTTTTAGAATTTATTTTCTAAAGCATTTCTTTGTATATTAAATTTCAGTAGAAGTTCTATGAATTTAACTACATCACTGCTGTCAGTCTTCTCAGACTTCTCCTGACTTGCAAAAAGTGGCTGGAAATACCTTCTATGTGGTCGGAAATCTACATATAGAGGGGTTTTTATTTGGAAAAAACCAATCCTGTATTTGTGTAATTTTAAAAGGATACTGAAGGCATTATTATTATTAAATTCTATGCAATTTTCTCAAAATGATCGGTGAAACGCAATGTTTAGACAGTTTTTCTGCAGTCCCATGACAGAGGTAGGTCCTTCCACATGACAAATTTTAATTGGGTTGCATGAATCCCTGCAATTTACTGTATGTTACATGCCAACTACATAGCAGAACCAGAATTAGAACCCAAAGTCTTTTGCCTTCAAAATTTATCTTATTCTTATGGCAATACCAGCCTTATAAAAAGGCTTGTACACAGTTTTGAATGAGAACTTGTTCCTAGGATAGACATCGTAGCTACAATTAAAAGAACCCAAAACAATCTATCTTTAATAAAGGATGGCATAGGTGGTGATACGGTTGATACCTTGGTATGATTTTTCTTGGGCTAGTTACTAACTGATATCACATTTCTGTAAGGCTATTTTCTTATCACAGAACAGTAGCTTCCCCCCACCCTTCTCCCAAACACATTCACAGAACTTTTAATGAGAGGGAAGAGGAAGGAATGTTACTACTAAGAGTTGATCAATGGTTTGAGAGAAGTAAAAATCACACCATTACTGAAACACAAAGCCTTCTCAAGCTGTTAAATAATTTTCTCCAAGAAGAAATACTTTTAACCTTCCAGAGCTCAGTAAAACCTTTCACTCATTAAAAAGGGAGACAGTGATGTGTTCCAGAAATGCTCAACTTCAATAAAAGCAACTGCTGTGGTTGCTCAATGGTTAGTTGCTACAGTGGTGTGGAAACAGCATTATCTGACATCTGTACATCAAAGGAGCTGGATCTGGAGTTCAGCAGATCCAGACTATCAACACTGCATCATGGAGGGCAAGGAGAAAGGGGAGGGAATGCCAAATTCATCGTTTTTACTATACCCACTGTGTATTCATTGAGCCACAGCATTGGCACCAGATTCTCCTCTGTCTGTCCTCTCGGCTAGAGGAAACGTGATGCAATAAGGGTAAAAGAATAAAAAAAAAATGGAAAAAAATAAGAGCATATTCATATTAGCAATGATTAGAGGCTGAGCATTAAAGCAATATGCTACTAAGAGTGAAATACAGATTTGGGACTCCAGCGTGGTTTCTTACTTCTTGGGCAGATCAAGAGCTGCAGCCTTAGTCACAGGGGCCTGTTGTAAGTTTACACAGAACCTTTGGAGGCTTGGTGACAACATAGGGTAAAAACAGCAACAACAAAAAATGGTGAAGGCAGGAGCTCAGGGACAACAAGCAGGGAAAAGCTTGATCCTTCCCTTAAAAAAAAAAAAAATTAAAAGAATAAAAGAAGCACAAGCAACTCCACCAGCTTCTGTAGAGACACTCCCACCTACCCAGAAGTGGGAGGAGAAGCAGGCTTCCATGTCAGCACAGACGCCCTCCTGAGGCTCTCACACAGATGCGAGTACAGCCATAGCTGCTCCTGAGACACAGAAGGCAGCTTCAGGCAGTAGGCAGCTAAGCACGGAAACTGTTAACCACGCTGGTTTCCGACTTAACATTTCACTTTCCAAAGTCTCTTGCTGTATACCCTCCGCTTAAATACACTTCTATACACTGAATGCATCAGATCTAGTTTGGAGCTCTACACACTTGTTCAGAGTTGCAAACAAGCATCCATCTAGTCTGCCCTCCAATCCAAGCAATGAACCTCTGAAAAGCCTGAAAATAAGTTTCAAAAAGTGCACGCTCAGTCCCCAAATTAAAGTTACTCTTGGAATCTCACAGTCTTACCTTGTGCTTCACTAAACTACATAATAAACCATAATTGGACAGATCCATCATCAGTGGGACTGTCACCACAAGAAAGGACTCACCTTCATTAAGCTAAAAAGTTAAGCGAGCTGGAATCCACAGACCAGAATTGCTTGAATTATTCCAAGAGCAACATAACTGTTGTAAATAATGGAATTATTCTGGAAGGACATCAGTGAATAACCCAAAATGTAACTCAATACTAATAAACTTAAGACAGTAATAGTCTTTGTGTTACAACGCTGCGGTTTCAAGAGCTAATGCTTCAAAATCAAATAATACTTACTTCTATAGCATAATGCAGAGACGAGGAGGCTGGATGCAACGAAAGGTTCTCAAGAGGCTTAATATAAGGTTTCTCCCACCCTGAAGCCAAGGACCATTCAATTATCAGCATATTATCAGTGAACACAGTTCCAAATACCAAACCATTGGGGTCCGGCTTTTCCTTGAAAGTTGTAGCTGGGGTGATAATCAAGTCTGAAGCCTGAAGAAACATGAAGACAACAATTAATCATATAAAAATAATGAAGTCAGACTGATTTCAAATTATTCTGCATCAGAAAGCTGCAATATTTTATCTGTGGAAACATTTAATGACAGAATGGTTAAAGGTGGCTACATTTAAGTAGCTGGCAAATTAGTCTTACTGTGTTTACACACATATACACTGCGCTGCTTATACCAGAAGTAGTCAGCCTATTTTGAGGCACTGTTAAGTAGAGGAACCAGTATAAGGTAAAAAAAAAAAAAAACAAACAGAAAATTAGCAGACAAAGATTTATTAGACATTTAGATTAACACATCTACACAAGTTCCAGAAAAAAAAATAAATTGCTGTATCCCAGAACATAAGCTGGTCATCAGAAATTAATCCCCTTCACAACTAAATAGATCTGCTGCGCTGATTTGCCTTTAATGCATAAAAGCAGTGTGAGAATCACAACCAGCAGTCAGCAGGTTACTTGAGTCACACTAGCTTGCTCATTTACATTCATGTTTTCCTAGAAAGATCCCATTAGCAAAGAAGGCTAAATGTTTCCCTGCACGATTATCTGTAGAGACTCTTTTACGAGCATGACTAGCTGCAGAAATACAACATAGTTTTTTGCACTGGTTTTGGCTGTGATAGGGTTAATTTTCTTTATATTAGTTCATATGATGAGTCATCCTAAAAAACAGTAGAGAAACAAGGAAAGCAGGATCTCTGATATGTCACTCCCCTTTTCTAGGTAGACAGGAGTTAAACTGCAGAGGATTATGAAGTGGGCAGAGCCTTGATCCACCCTCTTCATTGTCCATCTCTGCCACCTGAGCATTTAAACTGTGCTGGTCAGAGAGGCAAGGAAGAAATTCAACAAAGAATTGTACTTGAAGCTCCATTTTCCTTCCTAACATAACTAAGAAAGCATTGACCCTTATAACAGGCCCCCAAGGGAAATGATTTTGGCTATATCTAGAATAGACTGGAATACAAGGTAGTTGAAACTACTGTTCAAATTATTTACATGTGCACTAAAAACATGGTTCTGGAAGAGATATCGCTGACTTTGACTTTTCAGACACAGCAAACACTTTGCAAAATGAGAAAAAAATTAGTCCCAAGCTTTTGAAAAAGAACACAAACACCCCTGCTTTTGTAAACAACCTGATTTTCAAGACAGGTTTTTTTGCCTGATGGCTTACATCTGAAATTAACTTAGAGCTGGAGAACATGAATAGCCAAAAGCTTGTTTCAAACTATTGCCAATTACAGGGGTTGTCTAGATATTACAGTGCATTAGCCTGGTTGAGCTAACACATAATCTGATGAAACAACAATTACTCTTCTTAACTCTGTACCCTGTTGATAGTGAATGTGCCAATAGGAAAAGCACTACTTATTGATGTCCTGAAAATAAATTTTACCTGACAACCTCTTATCATGTGCTTTGGAAAAAAAAACCCAAACAAAAAACAGAGATCACAGAAGAGAGTGGATCAAAATAAAAACCATAAAGGAGTGTTTGCAATTATCCACAATGCAAGACGCAGTTCAGGAGAACACTTGTGCTGGAGCAGGATGTCAGTGGGCCTCCAGCAAGGATGTAGGACACAGGTATGTCCTTGGCTTTATCTCTGAACAGAATCACAGCTTCTAAAGAATTCCTACTGCCAGTAGTATTAACAACTCTCCCTGAAGTCAAGGTTTCTGTCTCATCTCAGGTCATTTTCATTAAGGGAATTGTCTTTACAATAAACTGGCCTGGTGACCAGAATTATCCCATGGAGTCTCACCCCCTAGAACTCCCATCGGTGTATTGATTTCTGCTCTTATGCCTCAGGTCGCAGTTCCCTCAGTTGTGGTAGCCCAGTTAGTTGAAAGGGAGCACTATAAAACAGTTTGCTAAGCTTGCCAGGGTTAATAAAAAGCTTTTACTTTAAGGATGAAGAAGGATTTTAACCTGGCTCTTCTTCCAGGCCCAAAAACACATGTAGAGGGAACAGCCAAAAAGTGAAGAAACGTGTTCACTGAGGACCTTTTGGGCTTTCTTTGACCACTTTTACCAACAAAGATATTTCTCCAGATTTGGAGACCTGGGATTCAAAAGAGCCTTGGACAGGGCCTCTGTCACATGAGCGGTAATTTAATAGAATTATTCTGATCAAATACAAGAACAGTGTTATGCTCTACCAGTTAACACAAGCAAGGATCACAGATCCAGAGTCATTCCCCTGCTGGATCATTAGAGATAAGAGGTGGGCCAAGCTCACTCCTGCAAGTTCAATAAAAGGGCACTCCTGTGTGATGGGCGGTCATACTGCAGTGCCAGTGGCTCAGAGCAGTAGCCCGCACTGCATAGCTCTCAGGCCCAAGGACTGGGGACTTTCTGCAGTCACAGACATCACTGAACTGGATTTCAGGTTGAGTCACTTTGAAGACAGCTACCTACCTCTCTAGGTTTTCTGTGATGCCTATTCAGAAAGGAAGCAAATAGTTTCTGGAACAAGGAGCCTCCCTGCTGTTTCTCACCTCCTTCAACATTGATGGAAACCATCTTTCATTCAGGCATTTTGCAAACACTTGACTGAACAGTATCTTGGTACAGCACTTGGTCCATAACACTTCCTTCAAACAATAAGAACACCCTGCATAAGACCTCAATTATAGGCTAAACTGCACAGACCAGTAAGGCAACAATCATTAAACTGTCAAAACGGCCATTTTCCTGATCCTTATAATGCTGTTAAGATCACTAGATGCATTTAAGATTTTCTTTGGCCATTACTTTATTAATATATTTTCTTAAGGCTCTTTCCCATTATCACTCTATCATATTTTTCTCTCTCATTTCACCAAGCAGTGAGCAGTGCAAGTTGACAGTGTGCAAAATCACCTGAATCTTTCAGAATCCCAATACTTTTTATGTCAAGACACCATCAATCACTGCAATATATTCAATCTTTTTTCTCTATGGAGGAGGATGTGCAGGGGAGCTGGAGAACCCATCTTTGGTGTACTCTCTCCCACATTGTAGCTTGCAGCATGAAATATTAGCAGAACCCTCAACAACTTCTAGGCCCCTGAGTGAAAAGACTTCCTATGAAACATCCCACCTGGCCCACAGACCTTTTTGACTTAACTTGCCCCCAGGTCCTGTCCCAGTATCTTGGTGGTGCTGATCAAGCAACACCAGCAGGAGGGACACCAGACACTTGGAAGAACCCACACAAAGAAAGCAGAGCAAGGCCAGTTAGATCAGTACCAGGAGCACTGATTAGGTATCGCTGGCTATTAATTTAATATCACTCATTAAAAAATTCTCTCGGTGATACTGTTTTATCACCTATGGACTTTATAAACAGCAATTTATTCCTTTCCTTTGTCAATATTCCCCAGTGCTGACAGCAGCATTAAGGATGTGTTAGGGACTGTCATTAACTTCTATCCAGATCTTTGCTGTTCGTACAGCCAACACAAAGGGCAACTTTGAGCTAGGTTTGTGTTTTACTTGCTTTGTTTATCAATGTGCTTTCAAGCACCTTCTGATGCTGCTGCCTAATAAATCCATTAAACTGGAAGAATAACCAGTAAATGCCGGGACAAAAAGAGTAAGGGGGGGAGATAAAGATACAGATGTGGCACACAGCCTACTGAGTGCAGCTATTTGCCCCGTGTTCACTTAAAGTAAAATGACAGAGACATAGTTCCAGCCCTGCAAACTCTCCATGTCACAGCAGTACCATATGTGCAAGATACATGTGCTTAGGTAAAAGTCCAGAGTAAACCAGTAAGCAATGGGATAAACCAGATTGCTCTGCCTGTGGTTAGGTAGAAGGGAGTGGTGGGGAAGCCAGCTGTGTACTGTTCATTTTCTCAGGACTTCTATAGCAGCACTATACCTACAAACAGCTGCTGTCTTGACCAGACACACTTTTTGAATAGCCCCTCAGCCTGAAAAGTGCTTGCTGATTCCAACACAACTTCTTTCAGGGTGAAGCTTTACGCAGCCCACACAAAGGAGATACATTGCGACCTCCTGAAACTGAAAATCATCATTTGATCAAAACAGATCTTGTCAATTATGAACTTGGTCAAATTAAAAGTGACATACTGGTCACTGTCAAGTTTAACCAAAGCTGTAGTGAGACATTCTGGTGCCTGTAGCCAAGATGTCAGTTTCATGTAAATTCTCCTCAGCCTTTCCAGTAGCCTCAAGTGGATTTGGAGCTGACAGCAGCTTCTGGCCAGAGCTGTTACTCTCATTACTACATTCCTACCTTTCATAGCCTAGAGAGCTGTCTCAAGTAGATGCAGATGGCAAGTGCACATTTTGTCCTGCTCTTTCCATTAAGCTTTGCAAATGCCTTCCTAAATAATCCTTGGCTGCAGTTATTGTCACTGCAGTGAAACTACTTGACCACAAGCAGTAGGTTGAGCAGCCCTATATATTATATCATTCATGTGATACACCCAAATTTTTCTTGGCCCACACTGGGCCAAGCATTTCTAACACTTACTTGAGTAAAAACGGAAATGGCAGCTTCATCTGTAACACAACTAACAAGTTACCTAACTGTAACAGCAAGTTTCAGCAGATACCCTCAAGACATTAACATCCATTCACTGAGACTGACTGTAATCTATTCTGATGAGGTAAGTAACCTCCCTGACTTCTAGTCAAGGTGATTTATTCAAGATCACAAAGCAACTGCAATTATTATATTTTATTTCTTATGCTGAGTTTGTAAGATCAGGGCCTTCTGATGCAGCAAGACACAGAAGTGTAGGCAAAATGGAATGACTTGTTTTGCTCTTGCACTTGTGAACAGCAAAACACAGTTGCAGTAGCAGAGTGTGTGTTTCCCAAGAAGGAGACAGGCTTCACACAGCGTAATTAGTACAAAGGGGGAAAGTAACGAAGCATAGCCAGGGGGAATTGGAGGGAACAAGTCTGGGACTAGACATAATGGTTTTGAAGAGGCATCCAGGGATGATGTCATTTTCCTGCTGTTTAGTCCTTATGGCTGTATCACCCTTATCATTGCTTTTCGGCCCTCCCAAGCACACGCACCTCTATCCCAGGAAGCCAGTATTTCTACTGGAGAAGCTCCTGTCACCCCACACCACCTTCTGCCTGGCCTCCTGAACCCGAGGCTCCTCCTATACAACAGACTAAGGAGAAGAGAAGAGGTCTGCACTGCCAAAGAGAAGCAGTGATGGGCAACTAGGTTGAGAATACTAATTAGGCTGAAGAAAGTAGCTTGTTAATTCACCTTTGGAGGCTGACACCCACTCTTCTCTTAAATAAAACAAAAAAAATTGTCCATGCAGACCATATGCCTGCTACCACTCTTCTTTTGCAACTCATTCAGCTCCATGGCTTTCCAGGTGTCAAGGTGCACATGGCAGATAACTGCCTCCATTCTCTTGCTGAACTGAACAGTGTTCTTAGCTGGCTGGAGAAACTCATCCATTAGATATTCCAGATAAGCAGCATCATAGGGCCGGGTTCAGGCTACTATATGTTGTACATAATTGCTCCTGTAGAGCAGCTTCCACAAGCAGCCCACAGGGAATTGCAACCTGATCCAGGAAGAGCCTCTGCCACATGGGCCTACTTTCTGTAGACAGACCTCACGAATCATGCCTGCCACTGCACACCCAAAAAAGGCTCATGCCAAATATTGCCAAACTCCAAGAGGAAACAGGGATGACATGCCAACTCCTGCATCAGCAGCATCAGAGCAGGCAGCAGCTGCGCTAGGTTATGAGACCAGCGAGTAGGAAAAGGTTATGGAGGCTGCGTGTGGTGTCAGGGCAACAGGTACTTTTCTCCTCCACTGGAACAGAAGAAGCAATTGCCTCTTTTACCTATTCCTAAACCCTGTCTTAGAAACAGAAATGCTGAATGCTGCTGGAGTAGATTAAACCAACTGCAACCTCTTCTAGCAGGTTATTATTTTTGTCCAATTTGTCTGTTTTACTGCCTTTCAGGTCTAGCCATTAATCACTAGTTGACACTACAGCAGCACCAACTAAAGTAAAAATGTGGAGGTTTATGTCCTACAGGCTTTGGGTAAACCAAGGTCTGTGGTTTTGTTTCTTTGCCCATCCCCACTATCAGGGGACTGATAGTTTCCAGAGCAGAGACCATCACTTCCTGCCCCTGTAGGGCTCGAATCACAATAATAAAATCTATAGCAGAAACAATATGACTAACAAGAATTATATCAACTTAAACCAGAATAGGACATAGTTAAATAAATTCTTAGAAATATATTACCAGCTTGTAAGTATAAAAAGTAATATTAATCTAAGATCCCCTATAATTGCTTTACCATCATTACTATTTTAAATTTCCAGCAGAGCCTGAGGCTTGAGAATGGAAAGTGTGCCAAGATATAACAACATTTGAGCAGGAAGAAAGCCATTGTCTCCCTACTAGAAAAAAAAATAAAGAGAAACAAAATATTTTCTACAGCCCCAGGGAAAATACCCAGAAATTTTTCAACATAAAGCTTCCCTGAGACTTCATCTGAGAATGTGTTAGCACATGTAATTGGATGGAGGCCTGTAATCATTACATCAAGTTGACTGTACGCTGGGCAGTAAGACACAAAACAAATGACAAAGCAAGAGAGCCAAGGCTCTGAATCAGTTGTGAGTCAATCATGGAAGTAAAAGAAAATAGGGCTAGGAGGACTTTGTCTAATCCATCCTTTGCAAGGCATCTACCTACACTATTCATAACACATATTCATCAAATATTTGTCAAACCAAAGAAATGAGCTTATGCTACGCTCTGCAAGAAAAGAAGGGCACAATATATTGTTGGCTTCTTTAACCTTTCTCTTGACTCATGGATGCTCCATCTCTGACTTAGGAATGTTTGATTTGGAGCAGGCGACATGGAAGTAAACCTGTTCTGACAAGACAACAAATAAGTGGTTGGGATTGACATAAACTTCTTGCCTTAGAGCGTGAAAAGGGTACCTAGGGCAGCAGCACAGCTGAAAATACAGCCCCCAGAAGGGAAATAAAGATGTTGGGGAGCTACAGTCCAGCTAGACTACAGCGAAAGCAGTAAAGAAACCAATCTTGTCCTACAAATCACTCAAGCACGTGGATAACGCCTAATAGCACTGATTTCAACTCCAATGTTAGGAGTTCGTCAAGGTGTTGCCCAGTACCAACTCCCACTGATCTGATTCAAAGCCCATTTATGTTAATCAAGACCTCCAGCGTTGTAGGAATTTGGATTAAAAGGGAGGCAAAACCACCTAAATCTTTATGGTCTCAGCCATTTCTACTGCTTCAGGAAAACTAAATGCTTTTGGTTTGTGCTTTTTGGTTTTCTATTTATGTTTTTGTCCCTTATTCATTAACCTATTCTCCACTGACACAAGTTTAATTTTTAAAGTTAAGAAAGATGAAGGAATGGGGTTCCTACAGATTCTAAGGAAACCTTCCACCTGATACGTAAGAAAAATACGTAAGGAAAATAACTATTTGACTTTAATAGGGTCTATGTCCTCTACTCCAGCTAGAGGTGCTTTCAGATCTACCAAAACCAGTCACCTAGTATCTCATCTAACCAAGAATTGTATACAACATTTCAAATATGATGACCTTTTTAAAATATAAACCACCAAGATGCTGATAAGACTGTTAAGCATAGGAACAGAAACCAGACATATTCTTGCATTTTGGGCCCATGAACTATTTCTATTGGCTAGCAGCTAAGGGGGGTGACCAAAAAGCATAAATAGGGAGGAAGGAGGAGCAGGCATTAAGGCAGTCATTGCATCAGACTAAAAACACCCACACTGTCATAGCTCATGGCTACTGCTGCAGCTCACTGCTACTGCTGCTCAGGTCAGCCATGTAAAAAATCCTCTTTGGCCATGCAACTGCAATGCAAATATATAATGCATTTCACTAGAAGAAGCAATTCCATACAGAAAGATAAGAGAAATCCCAGACTGCAATTCTTTATAATCCCATTCCTTGAACAGAAAATCCTCTCAGATTCATACTCAATCACTTCCATAAACACAAAACTAGGACTATTCTTCACTAATGGAACACATTAACTAATTACACTATTCATATTATTCACTATTAGTATATTCTTCTGCTTCTCAAAAGATCTGACAGCTTGGTTAATGCAATTCCTGATGCTGCGCTGCTCCTTGCCTCACAACCAGTGTATTTCTGCATTGTAGCATAAACACAATGTTCCGTTTTTAGAAAGAGTTTGCCTGGGAGAAGATTTGAGCCTAACACAAGCTGAGGGCTCACACTGGCCTGTGACACAAAACTGGAAGAGAGGGATCTGTGACATTTCACCAATACCACATTTTTTTTACAGCGACACAGTGTTTAGATGTTTGAATAGGTCCACAAAGAATTAAGACACTACTGTCTCCTTGTTCAGGAAACAATTTCTATTTCACATGAAGAAAGTGAAAGGAAAATGAGATATTTACATCTAAGCTTTTCTTAAAAAGCAGCCATATGTAAGGAAGAAATTAATTTCAAACCTGAATTTCAGACAAACAAGTTGGAAACATTTCACCTAAGTAGCCTGGCCAGTCACAAACACGTTATGTGGAATGGCCGAGAATAGAATCATAATCTCACATGTCCAAGTCCTGAGCAGTTGCAATTAAATCTTCTTACCCTGATTTTAATAAGCTTGCAGGCATGCAGGGAAGTGGATTCATGGAACGAAGGCAAGCAAAATTTATCATTTCATATGGAATTTCAAAAGCTTTTGGGTATATAAAATGCTTTCATGGTACAGTCTCATGTTGAGGCTACAGGACTAATCTCAAATGTTCAGTTAACCCCATTTGCCTTTTTCTCACAGTGGTAGACAGAAGGTAAACTTACAAATTGCCATAAATTTCAATGTTTGACCTACCTCTGAAATGGCCACATTTTGCCAATTCTTTCTATTCGGTACTTTCTGAGAAATGGGGACTAATTACAAGATTAAGGTAAAACAGCTCTGTGGGCTGTTAAGTTCATGAGAATTAGGACATAGAGATAATTTCACAAGCAAGCAGAAAGGTCAACAGAATATCTTCTGAAATTGTAATTACTACTCATGTGTGTTCAGCAAAGAAAACATTTCATAACAAATCAGGAGACTTGATATCACAATGACATTAAAATTTAAGAATTCTTGGAAATAGGTATGGACACCGTGGATTTTATAACTTTTGGAGTCAGACCGTTTTCTTTGGGAATCAGCGGCTGGTATTAAAGCCCTATATTCTAAAAGCAACTCTTCACCTTCAGAAAAATAAATCCAGACATTATACAGGCCAAATGGAATTTCCAAAATTCTAGTAGATCTCTGTGCTTTTAGAGACCTCAATTATATCTTAAGCTCCTAGTTAAAAAGAAGCATCACTTTCTTTGTGCTATAAATCAACTCAGCCAAACCGTTTCCTGGCTGGTTTATTTACATCTTCCTTTTATCTTACCTAAGAGCTCCTGTTATTTGCTGAAGGCAAGTAGCTTTATTTGCAAGTCCTACAGCTTCAGATAACGGGACAATCAGTTTCTCTTCTTCAGCTTAGAAAACCTGGTTTCTAAGAGCCTGCAACAAGCTGTAGGACATTACCCACCTGAAGCACTGAACTGCTTGCCACCAAGGCAAAACTGAATAGAGCGGCCACAGACCTGAAATGCTACAATAGCATGAGAAACTTACTTGCAGACTGTTGGGAAATCATGCCTTGGTGTGTCATGGAAGCATCATGATGAGTTATTTTCACTGCACTAAGAACTTCTCGTTGCTCAGTAGCATTTCTTGGCTACTACAACCCTGAAGCGGGGACACTACTGCTACTACTCTGTGATAGCAAGCTTGATTTAGAAACACTGATGTGCCAAGTAGAGCCATCAGCAATACTAAGCAGCATTAGTATACCCTCCACCTGCGTGTGTAACTTACAGGGTCTCCTTCAGGAAAGCCCCTTTCTCCTAGCAACCAATAACTACTGAAACATTCGTTACCACATATTGGGCTTGCTTTCTTCTCTCTGGTCAAAACAGGGCACTCAATTCCAAGAACACTGTGTGTTGGTCTTTACTGTGACCTACACCCATAGTTTCCTAATAACTGGAATGAAAGCAGCAGATATCTTGCCCAGTTCATATGAGTAATATTCAAATGACTTTGTGCAATGCCTGTACAGATGCAGAATCCCTTGGCACTCAAGCCTCTTTGTCCTGTAATTTGTTTCCCTCTTAGTAGGTGAAGATGAGGGAATGTTTTTGTTTGTAAATCACCTGAAGTAATTTTGAGGCATATACATACCCTGCTAGGAGGTATAACAAGTAATACAAAGCACTGCAATCTAATATTATTACTCTCAATTTATTTTTTTTTATTCAACACACAAGAAAAGGCAAATCATTTTATTGGCATCAATGGAAAGTTAAGTGAATGGATTCAGCTGAAGTCTACATAAAATCAGAATGACCTTTACTACAGCAATGTCCAGTCTACAAATGCTAAATCCTGTTATAAGAATGACAGAATTCACCAGTAGCTTGGCATCCTGATCTAACAGTGGCTAAAGCTAAGTACTTCCATGGAAATGATATGGAATGACTGACCTACCAGAAGGTAACTGACACAGTTTTAGTTTAGGAGGTTCAGAATTTTAAAAAATTCAGGAAAAAAACCCACAAACCTCTTAAATGAAGTAGTGTAGCACTGCACTCAGCAGACAAAGGCATGGCTAACCTGGTCTAGTGCTGAGGAGAGCACTAGACTTTCAATGGGGGAGGTGGACCAAATGGCCTATGGTTCTAAGACAAATTATTGGAGATGCCTTATTGTGTAACATTAAACACACACACATGTATATGTATCTCCAATTTGTTTCATGCCTTTTTAGTGCTTTAAGATGGTTTATATAAAAGTAGCGCTCTCATACACACATTTTGAGGAGCTACTGCTCAACACAGCATTAAGATATCAGTAAATTTCTGTAATGTTTTTTCTCCCCACAACATAAAAGAAACATTCTAGATGTTCAATCAAAATCTAAAATGGCATCTACTAGAGAACTTAAAATGGAAATGCAAAACATTCTCCTAACACTCCCCCTCAACCCTAACAGCAACAAAAGAAGCTACAGCTGCAGCATGACAAAAGGTCTCACTGAGTGCCCAAATGCTTTGGCAGGTAAATAATTTATTGACGTCAGTAGAAAATGACAAATGGAGAACAAAGGGGAGAGGAAGAGATGTGAAAACACATAACCCATGTAAATTGTGTTATATTTGTCAGCTTTGTACATAATGTGGTAACTACAATGTATATATGTCCTCATTCCAAAAATCTTTCAGCATTCCCTTGACCCACATGAACTGAGCACCTCAGAAACTCTACCTACTGCTTGTAGAAAGGGAACACAACGGAAGTGCTATGGACTTCCTAAACTTTCCCTAACTTTCACCAGTAACTTTAATATTGTACCAATGTGATACAGTCAATTAATTCAGATTTTAAAAAGATGTTTCAAAAATTAGAGTATTCTGTATTTTATAGGTATTTAATCTTTGTACTGGACCAGGAAGGAGGAAAAATTAGTGAAGAAACTATTTTCTTCTTTAAAAGAATGGGATGGGAGAATTGTTTATGCTTTACCTCTGACAGGAACCTTTTAATATTAAAAAATATTTTCTAAAATTAAGCTTAAAACAGTCAAACATGTCAAAATGGATTGGCATCTCCCAATTCCCAGAGTAAGTAATCTTACACCCCACTGGATTTGGTAGAAATTATAGACACACTTGAATTTCCTTAGTATAAACATGGCAATGAATCACAGTAATGTAGTTTCATAAACGTAAACATAGAAAATGCAATAATTAGTCAGGTTTTCCTTTGAAAGACTGTTTTGAAATAGGTGTCTTTACAGAAAAAAGTTTTTCCAACTCTTTCTAATATATATTATACAACAAAAAGTGCTGAAATAACACCTAACCTTCCTCTTAAACTCAAGGATTACTCCTGTAGTACTACTTGATTTATAACTTTGAATGTTACCCTGTTTGCAGGTTAAGATATAGGCCTGTTCTTCATCTTGAATGTCATTGTGTTGTCAAGAACGTGAAACAAGGCAGAGAGAATCAGAATCAGCTCAGTGTGTTTTGCACAAAGCCAACCAAATCCACAGTCATTTAATGCAAAGGCTGTATGTCTTGAAACATGCAACTAAAGGTCCTGTTACAAGGAATAACTACATTTGTGTGAAGAGACCTACAAGAACCAGATCAATCAATGTCTGTAAGAGTTTGGCAATCTCTCAATTTGAACCACAAATGCCCGCATTGGAAACACCTTTTCAGTTTCTTTATACTTCATGCAGACATAAAATACATTACAGCTTCGGAGTCTGTGGAAAACCTGTCAGATTTTGGTTGTTTATTTTTAGGTTACATCCAGAACATGGAAAAAAAAAATCTATATGTTCTTATTTGTACAATACCTAGCATAATATTCTCACAGTTCTCAAATCCCTGAACCTTGCA
>VZTU01003582.1:472727-497852 GCA_013400835.1 Zapornia atra | reverse complement strand
GTTAGTGAAAACAAGGTCCAGCAGATGTAGGGGAAATTTCCTTATTGAAATGCCGAGAGAATACTTCAGGGCTTTCTTCCTTTTGAAAGCTCAGCGCCTTTGAAAATCTTTCCTGAAGCTTTTTATAGCCTTGGGTTTGTTTGGGGGAAGATGGATACATATGAGGAGGAGAGTGCTTTAAAACTCTCAGGTTCTGTGACATTGTTTTCTTTGATTTTGTTCTTAAAATACATCTCTATTGAATTTTTTTTCTAGAGTTATTATGTCAGACTGAGCACATTTTAGCACACTGATCCCTTTTAATAAACAGCTGCCAGCTGTGTTTTGTTGCTTGAAAATAGGTAAAATACAGTTGGAAGGTGATTGCTGGATTATTTTTCACATGTGCATTAAAAGTCTTTGTTGTTCATTTATTACTATATAATCACTCATGTCAACGTTTTCTTTTAGAAGTTATTGTACTCTGCCACTAGATGTAACATAACACAGGAAGCAACTGAAAGATGCACCATTTCACTGCAGATCACTTTGTCAGCCTATATGATACCACTAGTCATACGAGATAGACAGCCTTTTATGAGAATTACGAGGTGTACAGAGCCCTCGTGGCAGAGGCAGTAACTCATCACATTGTCATAGTCTAGACGTCTTTTTCATTGCCTTGTAGCAGTCACAGCTGAGGAAGCAGAGAGATATTTGCTTCTGTATAGGCCACTACCTGGCCCCTCCAAAGAAAAACAGTTCTGAAAATGAGCTGGACAGATATACCTAAGTCTTTCTCCCTGTCAGTAAAACTAGGAGGAGTCAGAAGAATTTAATATCTCATTTAAATCTGTACAGTGAACATACAGATCTGTACAGTAAATAGCACAGAAAGGGTTCCAGTGACCGCCAGACAACTGGGAACATCCTTGTTAATATCAGCACGCAATACTAACGCTCTTATCTACAGATTATAAAGAAGATAAAATTCATTACCCTATTTTTGTTGCTAACATAACTGAGGTTATTAACTTTGCTTAAGGTTGCAGTATAGAGTAAAAATTTGGAAGAAAACCAAGTGAAAATCCCAAGCAACATGGCTGCTTTGCTGATGATTATTTATGTGCTTGGGAGGTCTGTGTGCAATCTTACTTTCTGCCTTTGTTTCTGTGGATTTCTGAATCAGCAAGTCAGAGATCAAACTAGTTTTCTGAGAAATAAAGCCCGGCATGTTCTTTACATATCTGTCAGTAGACGATGCCTATCACGTTTTCAAACATAGCATGGGACCGTGCAGTACTCTGAGGCTTTTAATGCAGCTTTAATTCAATTTGGATATAATATCTGTAATCACATTTCCTTTACTTCCTCCCATGGAGTTCACATCAGTGGTATCATAGTACATCTTGTATTTTCAGGTAGAAAAGCTAGAGGGGCTAATCAGTCTTCTCCATCTGTAATGACTGCCTCTGCAGTGCTCTACCCCCCCCTCCCCAATGTTATCTATCTTTGTGCAAGTGAAGAAAACAATTTTCAGACACAAAATGCTGCTGCCGTTCGGCTCTGACGACACTGTTCCCTTCCTTTAGTACGCTTTTTTCCATTGCCTGAAGGGCTTGACAGCAGCTCCCTGTTTTTCAGTGCAGCTTCAGGTTGCACTAAGCAGCAGCAGCAGCAGCAGCAGCAGCACCTCACAGCTCTGAACACCTCCATCATGTCCACTCCTACGGTTCAACAGGCTATAAGTCCACAGAGCACACCAGAAAAACGCCTCTGATGGTAGCTGCCAGTCCTTGGCCCTGAACACATCCAATGTTCAGTTTTCCTGGAAATGGACACAGCTATTTTAACTGAACCTGACTGGTCTTCTTGGAAGGTTCTAGCCTGCTCCACCATTCGCTGAACTGAAGGTGCTCATCATCTCCAGCTCTTCTCTATGGTGCCATGAGTCACCACAGATTTCTTCTACGGCTCGCACCCTGGGTCTGTCTGCTCTGGGTCAGGTGTTACCAAACAAGGTCCACATCAAAGGGGCAGTGCTAGCCTAACTGGAAGGAATCTTAATCTCTGGGCAGCTATCAGTGGCGTTAAAAGCAATTCTCCCCTTCAACAAGGACTTAATGCCCTTGTTTGGAATGAAACAAAACGGACAGGTCCACTTCTTTTGTGTGGCCAAGGCATGGGATGGTTTCCATTCAATGGGTACCACTTTGGGGTGCCAAGTTCTTCCTGGGATCAGAGTAAATTCGGCCTCTTGCAAATGAAGCCCCAACTATCCAGGGAGAGAAGGTAAAAACATGGATTTGGTTAGAAGGATCGTTACTGCTTTCTCACATTTAAGCATGTCACAAATGTTATGCATCCATAAGCTCTATTTGAAATTCTCATTTTGATCAGGATGCCGACAGCAAAACCAGGACTGAGCACATTCCTTCATTTCTACATCACAGTTGGGATTTGTAGTCCTCAGGGCAGGTGCTGCCTTGCACCAAGGGAAATGATCTGCACCCCTGAGCTGTACTCCATCCTGATTTCTTTTCCTCTTGTGCTCTTTGCTGTTCTGAGCTGGATTTTAGAACAGAAAGGTACTATTTTCCTGGCCTTATCTAGGCATCTAGAGTGTATGTCTGCATGTAAGTCCACCTTTGTGCTTCATATTGCAGAGTTAATAGCAAGAAATCGTGACTTCAGAGGATGAACCATGAAATACACCTCAAGAAGCTGGTAGTATCAGAGACCTCATGTTTAGGACATGCTCATCTCTTTCCATTGCTTGTGGAAGGAGCATGGAGAGGAGCACAGCCTTAAATGCTGTTTCTTGGATGCTTCAGCTAGAAGGACCCTACCAAGAAATCTGTTCGTTTCTGCGCATGGCAAAAAGGACCATGAAGCACAGCAGTATCAGACAGATTTGTTCCCCACTCCACCCTTTGGCTGAGTAGTGCTGCCTACATATTGCTATTCTGTAGGAATCATGCAGAAAAATTTGTTATTATTAAGCTGGGAGGAAAAAAGAGACAGAAAGGAGCAGCCTAGCTCAGCTCTTCTTTGCAGCATCTGCCACTCTGAATTTATTGTCATCTGAGGTCTCACCTGTCCCAGGGACACTTCCAGAAAAGCTTCCAAAGTCTGACACAATCTCTGATCTACCAGAGATACTGATATTAATAAACCCAATGTCTTCTCACGTTTTCTGATTTGCAGGTCTGAGATTTCTCAGGTTTCTCCCCAGAGAGTTGCTGTGCTGTTCATGATTTCTTCTGTGAGCCCCTGGGAAATGGTCCACTGCCATCACAGGATCCACGAGCAGAGCTTGGGGGTCCTCTGTTCTGTGCTCAACACATTAAGCACTGTCACATCAAGTCCCACACAGCCCACGTGAAGTTGGCATGGCAGCAGCAGCCAGTGCTGCTCACATCACTGGAGCTAAGACACTGAGTTTATCCTCCTTTGGCGTAAACAGGTTTGATGAGCGTGAGTCTATCATAAAAGATTTTTGCCTACTGGGTAAATGTCTTTCTTCTAATTGCCTGCTAATTGGCAAACAGCTAATCCCACTTATTATCAAATTTCTTTCTCCAGAGAAAACTCAGCCAAGAGTTTCATAAATCCTTTTCCTTCATCCTTTTTAATTTTCAAAATTATTCCAAGTATCATTCAGTAGCTATCACCTAAGGAAGTGTTCTGTTTGAGTTAATCACCTCCTGCAAGGTTATCTGTGATCTATCTGAAAGTGCCTTAGCTAGCATCTTGCCTTCTGTCTTAATTAGTAATTACTGGCCTAAAATTGTCACTTACCATAGCCATTTGTACTGACCTCTCAAATTAAGATAGCCCATGAAATTAAAAGAGGAAGAAGCCTATTGGGTCACTTATTCTACCCTCCAAAGTGCATTTATTATTCATGGTGTGTGGCCAGGAACCCAAGTGTAGGGTGTGATTGAGAACACTGCAGTTAACTCGTCTTTGAAATGTAAATACAATTAATGAGTATACCTGTCCTCCCCCAGGATCTGTCCTTGTCTGCTTTATCATTCTGACTTCTTCCTTCCTTCTTTTTTGTTTGGGGTTCCTGATTCCCTTTCCTCCCTTCTCACTCAGGACTGAAAACAGTGCTGTGCAGAGGGACTCCACGTGGCAAAAAGCACAGAAAATATTCCACAGATTCCTCAAAATGTGGTCTTTACTAGCTTGCCTTTCAGATCTCGTTGTGGCCAGGACTGTGCTAAGTGTCGCCTTCATAATTTGTCACAACAAATCACTTCACATGAACATACTATAGCAAGTTTTAAAAAGAACGCCAGCTTGCTTGCAGTGAAAGCCCACGTTGGCACATTTAGCAGTAGCGAAACTGTGACATTCACTGGCTGTCACAGGCTTCCAGCTAAAAGCATCGCACTTCATACAGCAAAGTAAGTTGTCCTAGGCAAAAAGCAGGAAAAAACCCATTGTGGAGATGCTGAGTTCCCATCTCTCAGTCTTCGACTGCCCCATAGTCAAAATCTGCTCTTTATAACTGTGTACAGAGGCTTGTAAAGAGGTTTTAAAAAGCAAAACAAAAGAAAACCAAGAAAGGCATTTTAACAGCTTGCCAGGACAGATTTGCTGTAGAGTCTTTATGGAAATGTGAACAGAAAAGGCACCTTCCACAAAGCCAGTCTGGCTAGCAAAATGCAAGCTTCCTACTGATGTCGATTCCACGGGGGCAGCCGGGCGGCCCCCCCATGCCACGCACGGCAGAAGCCCTTTTTTATCAGGAGGGGATTCAACTTTTTAAAAGGGTAGACAATGGCAGGACAAGGGGGAATGGATTAAAACTAAAGGAAGGAAGGTTTAGGTTAGATNATTGGTGGCCCTGGCTGTGGCAGGCAGGTTGGAGCTCTATGATCCTTAGGGTCCCTTCCAACCCAGACCATTCTATGATTCTATGATTCTATGATTCTATGATTCTATGATTCTATGATTCTATGATTCTATGATTCTATGATACTGGTAAAGCCCAGCAGCAATTTTTTTCCACCAGCACTTTCCCCTCACCCCCCTAACACAACTTTCTCCACACAGCTTTGCAAATGAAAATTGAAAATGTCTTCTACTGCACCCTGCTGATCTACTACGTGTTGTAGCACGACCTCTTCTACACACAGGAACACTCGTTTCACGTGCAGATAGACGGGCAGAGGTGGCAGAAGGTCAGTGTAGCCGAGTGGGGATCTCCTGACTGAGCTCAAATGTGTAAAGGAAGGTTCCAATTAGAAACTTCTAGAAATTAGAAAATTAGGAAAATATTCCCTCAGTGAGGACAGGTTGCCTGGACAGGTGGTGGATTCTCCGTCCTTGGAGCTAAGGAAACCTCAGCCATTGAGGGCTGGTGCAGCTGTACCTGCTGGGAGCAGAGGTTTGGACAAGAGGACCTCCAGAGGTCCCTTCCAACCTAAAGCACCTGAGGCAGGAGGCTTGCCTGTCACCCGAAAGCTTACTGGAGAACTGCTATCCTGTGGGCAAAGCTTGCTGCCCACAGCCAAAGATAGTGAAGGACAGGTACCTGCTGGCCCCTGGGGGCAAAAAGGGGCAACTCTGCTGCTGGACTGATGGAAAAGAAGGTGTGAGGAAATTTGAGAGGGAGAAGATTTAAGACTGATTGGGGGATTACAGCCATTGAATTGGGGGGTCCTAATGGAAAAAGGAGCTCTGGGATGCTAGCAAATAGAAGACAGCAACTCTGGATTGGGAAGCATCAACTGTGCTGGGCAGGAGGACCTAGGCATCGGTGGCTGTAAAGCAGGGTGGTTTGATGGACACAGCAGCCTGGAGCTTCAGGGAGGAGGAGAAGTACTGGGGCTATGGGAAGATCCCATGTTTTAGGGCAGGGAAACATATAGAAACTGTCTTTTCTCTTTGTGTTCTTAGGCATACAGTAGCCATAGACATATCCTAGGAATCCTCCCCTCCTCAGTGCCTTCTCGTGCACCAAACCAGGCTCTGTTGCTTGCTGTCCTTCTAGTCCATGAGCCTTGGCTACAGCGGACCACACCAGTGAATGATGTGGCATTGCCCCCTCCTGAGCCAACCCGTGGGCTGCTGGGGAAGGCAGGTGAGTTAGCAGGATTTTAATTACAGATATTAGGCAGTTACTCGTTCACTGACCATCATTTTCAGAATTTACAGTCAGTTTGTCCTTTTACTGCTCTTTGAAGAGATTCCAGCGTTCCCGTTTCCCTCAAATGCAGCTGTGCAGACTGCTGATTCAGCAAATCTCACAGGGGTTTCCAATGAACAATTGGGTGGGACAGGCAGGGACACCAACAAATAGATCAGCCACCAATCCACAATAGAAATTATTTCCATCATGGATGAGGCAGAACTTTAACAGCTATTTTTAACTTCTAACTTCCCTCCTAAACATATGGGTAGGTAACAGTAAGATGCATTGATAACTACTACTGAAATAACCCTATTAATTAGAAACAGAACGAATCACCCTAGTTTAAATCTCTTTAGATGGAGCAAGAGCAGAATCTGGGTCTCCCATTTCTGGTCAAGTGCTCAGCTTTGCACTGCAGAGCTCTACTCCACCCATCGGAAAAGCATGAGGCTTTCTCACCTCCTACAAAGAATATTTGTAGATCGCTGCCTAGGAAGATGGGTCCCAAGGAGAGAGGCATCTCCCTCGCAGATGTCCTTCAAGTGTCTAAAGCCACCCCCTTACTTGTCTTCATGTTTCTGGTAGCTGACCTCCTCTGTCTGTCTCCAGCCACGCTCAAACCAATGCTTGGCTGCTTCCACCCACCTTCATCCTTGGAAATGAATTTCAGGTATTTCAGCCTTCTTTGCAAGCCAGGTAGAAAAGAACCTGAACAGGAGGAGAAATCTCAAGGGCAGTAGAGATGTGGTTTGAAGGGACCCTGGGAAGAAGTGAGCATGCCCCAGGTAGAGCTAGGAACCTGCACTCCAGCAGTTGTCATAGCATCAAACTACTTTGGGAATTACATTAAGAGGTCTGTAGAAAAATAGTAGCAGTAATTGACTAGAGATGGTCCCCAAGAAAGCTTAAAGTAATTGCAGGACTTCCATGGGACTAAGAAGTTGTAATTTTGATTGTTGAATTTAAGTGCCAAATGTTGGTCCAGGGAGGTGATTGTCCTCCTCTACACTGCACAGGTGCAGCCTCACCTCCAGTGCTGTGTGCAGGTTTGGGCACCACAGTACAAGAGGGACATAAAACTATTGGAGAGTGTCCAGAGGAGGGCAGTGAGGATGGGGAAGGGTCTGGAGGGGAAGTCTTACAAGGAGAGGCTGAAGTCCCTTGGTTTGTTCAGCTGGGAAAGAAAGAGACTGAGGGGAGACCTCATCACAGTCTGTGGCTTCCTGACATGGGGGAGCGAAGGGGCAGGTCTCAACCCCTCTCTGGTGACCAGCAATAGAACCCGAGGGAATGGCATGAAGCTGAAACAGAGGAGGTTTAGGTTGGATATTAGGGGAGGTTCTTTACTGAGAGGGTGGTCAGGCACTGGAACAGGCTCCCCAGGCGCGTGGTCACAGCACCGAGTTTGACTGAGGTCAAGAAGCATCTGGACGATACCCTCAGCCCCATGCTCTGACTTGTCTGGCCCTGTGTGGAGCCAGGAGTTGGACTCGATGATCCTTATGGGTCCCTTCCAACTTGGGATATTCTGTGATTCTATGATTCTGTGTCACTTAATGGGCTATCAGAGACAAGTTTCTTATAAAGGACCTCATTGTATCAATGGTAGAGGTTTCCCTTGATATAGCAAAACAGCCATTCTTCCAAGATGCAGGTTCTCCTGTCTTGTCAAGCCACCCACAGACATTGATACCAGACCACAAGTGATTCTGATGGAGCACTCTGGCGTGGTAGTGAGGATGTGACATCCAGCACTGCGTTACTTCAAGGAAGTGGAGAACAGCAACCTTAGCTGGTGCCCAGCATTTTAGACAACATCTAAATCCTATGACAGGCTCCATAGTGAAATCACAACACATACTCCATGTCTTAGGACAGGGCTGAAGACCAGCATCAAGTAGATGCCAGGACAGGGGTGGTGATGGGTGGCCCAGAACTTCTATTAGGAGAATGACTGGGACTACTTGTACCAGCTCAGGCACTGCTGAAACAGAGGACACAATTTCTTCCAGAGGTTCAGCATACACACTGTACACAACTGTTATGGGAATGTTTAACTGCTAATAGCCTCATTTTTAAGACAAGCAAAGCAACCACTGCTTTAAAAAAAAAAAATACTGGGTTAGGTCCCAGTTGTCCTAGTTAACTTGGACAGAAAATAATTTCAGTTTTGATGACAGAGAAAATTCTGAGTCAATTCCCCAGCGTATTGAAGTTAATGGTGAGCTCTCCTCACCTTGGTCCTTTTGTGATGTACAGCGAATTCCTGACATGGAACTTGCACGACGCACTATTGATTAGCCTGAAGGGCACATTTGACAAGAGGTTAATTTCTTTTCCTTGCTTATGTACTTACATTCCTTCCTTCCCCATGAAAAATAAAGAAGTATGTCGGCCTTCAAGAACAAGAAACAAATTTCACTGTCACGTTAAGACAACTTCCATTTAGCAGACTACCACTCAGGGTTTCGGCTTGAGTCATTGATTGAAATCCAATGCAACACATTCTTACAGCACTAATTGTTAACGCAGGCATAAAATGTTTAGTAAGAAGGATTAAAGGCTGCTCAGGCATACCAGAGCTCTTTCCAACAAGACAAATTACTGCTATTATTTTATATCAGTGAACTGTAATAATCTTGAATTCCCTGCACTGGAAGGAAAATTTGTGATAATGAACTCTTATCTACCTTACCTTCTAGGCTGTGATAATCAGGGTACTTCTTTGGTAGAGAAGGAGACATTCCTCATGTCAGCTTTGCTCTTATGAATTTAACAAAATACGTTTTCAAAACCAGTCTTCAGGCAGTATGTTTGTTATGATCAATCATGGAATAGAATCACAGACCAGTCTGGGTTGGAAGGGACCTCAAAGACCATCCAGTTCCAATTCCCCCACCATGGACAGGGACACCCTCCACTAGCCCAGGTTGCCCAAAGCCCCATCCAACCTGGCCTTGAACCCTGCCAGTGATGCTCAAGAAGAGTGGTTTACCATGGATGTTTTAAAATAACGTTTCTCACAGGTGTTAGCACTTGGACTTCAGAAATGGAGAATAAAGTCTGAACACACAACTCGCCCTTTGCACAGCTGATCTTGCAGAACAGAGAAAGTTTTAACTAAAGTAGTTGCTGTCTTTAGCTTCTTGATCTTTTTTTTTTTTTAAATCAGTTTCACCTCTGGCTTTCTGTGCTAGCACGAAGCTGACTCCTCTGCAACCTCTTAGACTGGTTCTGTGCTTAAGCCCCACCTGGGCAGAAGCAGCTTGGTTTTTGTTTGGAACGAGCAGGTGGTGACACCAGATGAAAGCAAGGGTAATCCTCTCAGCATGCAACTCAGAAGCAAATCTAAGCAGGTCTCAAAAGATGAAATCAGCTGAAAAAATGGATCATCTAGAGGTTGGTCCTGAGTTATTCAGTGTTTAAAAGTCTGCCTTTCCCACTTGAGCAGTGCTCAGCGTAGGTCCAGCACAGTGCTGTCACTGGGCTGTGCACATGCAGGCTGTGGAGGTAGCCATGCCCACACCAGAGACCCTTGCTTATCCAGCTGAGGTTCTGCTCTTCTGGTGGAAGGGTTACATGATAGCCTCAGGAGGGGAAAAATGGTACAAAACCCGTTGTTCCTGACAACTACTGGCTAGTACATTCCCATCAGCCTCATCCACCAGTGCACAGCACGAGAGACGGCATTACTGGTGTCTGCTTCCTCCACCCCAGGAACTCAGTTCTACACCACATCGTTTCTACACAAGTGCCACAGCTACCCGAGAGGGAGGGGAAGCAGCATCTGAGGTGGCTACCAGGCTTTTAATGTGTTCCCAAAAAAGCATTCCACTTACTGCTCCTTATCACCGAAACTCTGAAGTTGGAAGGGACCTGTAGGGGTCATCAAGTCCAACTCACCTCTCCTCATGGGACTACCTAAAAGTGAACCATAGGACTAAGAACATTGTCCAGATCCTCCTTGAACTCTGACAGGCTTGGCACCATGATCACTTTCCTGGCAAGCCTGTTACAGATAGTGAGGCAAAATTGCCTGAAAAATCACTGTAGGAAGGAAAAAATGCGTGCAGAGACTTCTGAGACACTGTGCCCGTGTTAAATTTTGTGTGTTCTACACTGTGGAAGACAAAGAGGCAGGAGCAGGATGAGCAGGGAGAAACACTGGCTTTCAGGAACAGTGACAGCCATTTCCTCTGTCAGCGATCCCTGATCATTGTCCCATTTTTCCATGCTTGACTACCCTTAATTCATCCCAGGTAGAAAATGATAGAAATGAAACGTCCCAAGGAGGCAGAGAGAACACCCGCAGAGATTTATGGTGGGACTTCAGTCTCCTGGACAAAGTTGCTGAGGTCTTTTGAAACAATCAGCAGGTTACTCCTCTGCCTCCTCCAACTGACAAACCAGCTCCAGCCTCTCCCTCCTCCACAGCAATACTGGCCCCGTGCAGGTGCCATTTTTCATCTCTCTTCTGCCACATTGTTTTGGGAGGTGGTTGTTGGGGTTTTTTTGGGGGGAGGGCAGAGGTATTTCATCATTTTTAGAACTCACATTTTTGTTTCCTCACCACACTATACTGGTAGTAGAGAAAGGGTAGTTTGCTTAGACTTTAAAAATTAGTAGACAAGACTAGGCTCCTGGGTGAGGAGGCAATTAGTACATGCAGTACTTATGCCCCCTCTACCATTCCTGTGCTCATCTCTGTAATGCAAGTAAATACTCGTTTCCACCATCACTAATGTACTGGTTTTCTGGGGCCTGACAGGAGACACACACACACCTTGTCAAGCTACCAGTGCTGTGGATCTGGGTGGTATGAGCCAGTGGATTTTCTTTTTTCTCCCATCTTCTAGGCTGCTGCTTCAGTTACAAGACCACTCAAGCATAACACAGGCCAGCACGATCTTACTGAGAATGGATCTGAAGGCAGGCCGTGCAGTAACGCCCCACACGGGCTTGCCAAGCTCCTGAGAGATGCAGCAACCCTACTTCTTTAAGGAGTAATTCTGCCTTTCCTACACTGTAAAGGGGACAAGGGGTGATAATAAACAGTGAGGTTCTTAGGTACTAAAGGGAAGGCCCTAATGCCCAAAAACCCCCTGCCATCACACATAACTAGCTCTGACACAAAACCCCCCAAATACTAAACCTCTCTCCACAAAGAAAGTAGAAAGGGGGTGGGAGAGGAAGCAGTATTTCATTCACTTTAAATGCTATCCAGTAATAGCCTAAACTGTCAGAGTGAAGTAACAAAGGGTGTGAATTCAGTCATTTTTAGGATACTACCGAAGTACTGCTGAGTATACTGCTGAGGACTTGGGGATGCTGAGGACTTGGGGATTGTGGTGGATGAGAAACTTAACATGAGCCAGCAGTGTGCTCTTGCAGCTCGCAAGGCCAATGGGATCCTGGGCTCCATTAGAAGAGGGGTGGCCAGCAGGGACAGGGAGGTGATTGTCCCTCTCTACTCTGCCCTCGTGAGGCCCCATCTGGAGTACTGTGTCCAGATCTGGGGCCCCCAATACAAGAAAGATGTGGAACTGTTGGAGGGGGTTCAGAGAAGGGCCATGAGGATGATTAGAGGACTGGAGCACCTGCCCTACAAAGAAAGGCTGAGGGAGCTGGGCTTGTTCAGCCTGGAGAAGGCTGCAGGGGGACCACATTGCAGCCTTCCAGTACCTGAAGGGAGCTTATAAGCAGGAGGGGATTCAACTTTTTAAAAGGATAGACAATGGTAGGACAAGGGGGAATGGATTAAAACTAAAGGAAGGAAGGTTTAGATTAGATATTAGGGGGAAGTTCTTTACAGTGTGGTGAGGTGCTGGAACAGGCTGCCCAGAGAGGTCGTGGGTGCCCCATCCCTGGAGGTGTTCAAGGCCAGGTTGGATGGGGCCCTGGGCAACCTTGTGTAGCTCCAGGCCTGAGGTTGGTGGCCCTGGCTGTGGCAGGGGGGTTGGAGCTCTATGAACCTTGGGGTCCCTTCCAACCCAGACCATTCTATGATTCTATGATCGAACACAGGCATAATGTGTGTTATGACCTGCAATGTGGTTGTTGGGTTTTTTATTGTTTTGGGGGGATATGTGGTTGGTTTTGGGTTTTTTCCTTTTGTTTGTGTTTGGTTTAACTTCAGCCTTATAAGGGGCAGCAGGGGGGGATATCCCACCTTTCTTACAGTGTACACCAAGGCGAATGAATGCACACAGTCACGCACACTGTGAAACACCAAGTCAGCATTTCATCTGTCTGTATTTTTACAATTTATTTTGCCCTTTTAAAAATGTCACATATTTTTCAGATATGAAAAAAATACTTGTTAAAAGTTGAAGCCTTACCCTTGGTTAAGTCACAGCAAAAGGAATCATCTTTACCTGAACAGCGCTGCCCATGTTCAAAGCACCAGCCAGCAAGCAGCCTTACTGTACAGAGGTACACTCCTTCTGAACAAAGCCTGAATCAGTTTGGCCACTGGAACAGGCAACACAACAGCACTCACCACCCACAATTTCAATGCAACTGCTTGCAAACAAGAGTCAAAACTCAGGGCTGTGGCGTGCAGACAGAGAAATAGCACAGGGCTAAAACAAAAGCAGCCAGCCAAACAGCGAGATACAAATCTGCAGGCAGAACTGGTGTGCTCAAGCTGGAACTTCCCACAACATGGAAAAACCACTTCTTGCTTACAGCCTGCCCACAAACAAAGAGCAAGCATGCAGCATCCATCTTCTCTCTTCTCAACGTATTTTGTACGGACCTAAAGATGGACTGGTGGCTGTCAAACAATCCATCTGGTTTCTAAAACTGAACAAGCATTGTTCTTTAGTGGACTGTGTTTCACATTAACGGCAAAACAAAATATTTGACTTTGAATTAGACCCACATGTAATCAAGCATGGACAAGCAGACAATGTTTGCAACATGACTGGCAGCAGGATACAACATTCTATGTCTGACTTTGGGCGTCAGAGTTAGAACATCATGTCATCCAGTCCATCCTCCATAAACTTCTTGTAAATTGCCATGAACTTTGCTACAAATGCTTCCAGATGATAAATGGCTTTGCTGCCCAGTTGCAGGCGGTGTTCGTAGAAGGCTGCCATCTGTGCAACTTCACCTTTCAGTTGTCCATCACAGTTATGCAGAAGTTCTGTCAGGAGGCCCTAAAAAGAAAACAAATAAAACACATAAACAGGACAGTACTGGAAAAATATTGGTTTTGTTAAGAGGATAACCTCATTCCTCTGAAAACACCCAAGCTACCGCCAATAGTTCATTCATGAACCCAACAGAAAAGACATTTAAGAATCATTATACTACCAATTTGACAGAGCCAGATTCATGGAACCATGTCTCTTCAGAACTTTCTTTCTAGGTAAATTCCTCATGCCAAAATAGGTATTATTTTCTATTACGTCCTCAGGTGGAAAAATCATGTATTGAAACTACTTATACCTTAATAAAGAAAGTAAGTGACCCTCATCTCCAAATACTCTAACCTCTACTGCACACAGGCACAAGGCCCTGGGGAGATTTTTTACCAAGATGGCAAGCGCTTTGGAATCGCTTGCTTTCTATCTCAACAGCATTAAGTACAAACAAACCCAACATTAATAAATTTTAAATAAGCCCTTTCCTTGTTGTGTATCTGTTTATATTTACATACGTGTGTGTGTCTACACATATGGTACAACAATATTTCAGTGATTCCACATTCCTTTAGATCAGGGACAGCAATAAAATCATTGCAAATCCTCTATTAGAACTGACAGGTTTAAGTGAGAAGTATCTCTAGACAATTTCATATTTATGAGGAGGAAGTGGGTAGGAAACATCCACTTTTGGCTCGACACCAACAGTCCTGAAACAGGGCAATGCCACGTCCACTAACCTACCATCAGAAAGGAAGTAAGAAGTATCTACCTACCAAAACTGTTGGTAAGCAGAAATCAGTTAATGTAAAATTGTACACTGTAATTATAGCCAATGGCGAAGTCCACCTAGGGTAATTTGCAAACATTAGCTTTAATCTTTTTTCTGCTCCAGTTGTCTTCAGGATCCTTTCACTCTGCCTAGAACAAAAACATGCATGTCCCGCTTGTTTTATTTCTCTCAAGATTTCTGGGAGTCATTTTGAAATGACTTGCCGGTCCAGCATCCTTCAGGAAACCTCTCTGCTAGGACACAGGAAATACTGAACTTATAAATAACAAAACAAACTGTACCAAAATTAGCACATGAAGTATGTCTATGCCTCAAAACAGGAACTGGCCCAAGAAGGCTCTGGGCAGACAAAACATTTCCTACTTCGTTACTCAGCTATGATGGCTGCTGTTCTGTGATCACAGAGGAAGGTTTTAGTAAACCATTAAACAGAAGTGTGAACAAGGAAGCCTGCAACAAAAACAAACTAGACATTTACATTTACAGAAGTCTTCCTGTCCCCAAAATCTACACAGCTCAAAACCATCATGCTTCAAGTCTTCAAGGCCAAGTTGGATGGGGAACAGTGGAACAGGCTCCCCAAGGAAGTGGTCACAGCACCAAGCCTGACTGAGGTCAAAAAGTGTCTGGACGATGCCCTCAGTCACATGGTCTGATTTGGCTGGTCCTGTGTGGAGTCAGGAGTTGGACTCGATGATCCTTATGGGTTCCTTACAACTCAGGATATCCTATGATTCTATGGGGCTCTGGGCAGCATGGTCTAGTGGAAGGTTGGGTCTAGGTAATCTTTGAGGGCCCTTCCAACCCAAAGCAATCTGTGATTCTATGAAATATATTTAGGCATGAACCTAAATAAACACTCTATTCTATCAACTGAGGATCAAGAGAACCGAAGAGTATGTATCAGTGTTTGCAGGAACAAGGTCTTTAATTACTGCTTCAGAGCAACAGACCGGACTATTTGGGTTACACTAGTGGAAAGAAACACAAGAGAAAAAAAAAATCCTTTGGTCACTCACATCTATTTGAAAAGGACCCAGCTTTTCATTGATATATGGGTTATCTGTGATTATATATTAGTAATTAGTGTGGGTTGGGTTTTTTAAACGCCATTTAAGACTGTCATAGCATTAATATTTATAACACATTAAGAGCTAGATAGGTAAATTACCTTCATTATAATTTCAGGAGGTATGCAGTGTGTCAGGAGCTCATAAAGCCGTCCACGTACTTCTAGAAGCCTGTTGGAAAGGCACCACAAAACATCAGAGGTATGTCCCCAAGCACACTAATGAGCTTCTATTACTTGTGAAATATGTTGCAGAAAAAAAAAAGTCAGCCCAACTAAAGATTTTTTTCTGGTTTTGTTTTTGTGTTATTTTAAACCTAAAACATTGCACAAGTGGAGTGTGAGAAGGATTTTGGGAGTGTCGATTGACAGAGTGTGAGGAGTAGGACTTGAGAGTGTCGATTCACGTAAAGCTCAATGTGACCCAGCAATGTGCACTTACAGCCCAAAAACCCAACTATATCGTGGGCTGCATCAAAAGCAGTGTGACCTGCAGGTCAAGGGAGGGGATTCTGCCCCTCTGGTCTGGTGAGACCCCACCTGCAGTACTGTGTCTGGCTCTGGGTTCCCCCAGTACAAGAAAGTCATGGAGCTGTTGGAGCAAGTCCAGAGGAGGGTCACAAAGATGATCAGGAGGCTGGAGCACCTCTCTGATGAAGACAGGCTGAGAGTTCAGCTTGTTCAGCCAGAAGAGAAGGCTCCAGTGAGACCTTACTGCAGCCTTCCAGTACCTAATAGGGCCTAAAGGAAAGCTGGAGAGGGGCTGTTTGCAAGGCTATGGACCAATCTGACAAGAGGCAATGGATTTAAACTGAAAGATGGTAGAGTTAGATTTGAAGTAAGAAAAGAATTCTTTGCTATGAGGGTGGTGAGGCACTGGAACAGGGTGCCCAGAGAAGTTGTGGCTGCCCCCTCCCTGGTAGTGTTCAAGGCTAGGTTGGATGGGGTAAGCTGGTCTAGTGCAGGGTGTCCCTGGACATGGCAGGGGATTGGAACTGTATGATATTGAAGGTCCCTTCAAACCCAAACCATTCTGTGATTCTCTGAAGTCAGTGTTAATTCACATGCCCTGATAATTCATATAATACATATACTCTAGTTACAATGGTCTCTTTTAATCTAGAGGTGACAAGGCTATTAGAATATGGCTCGGGGTTGTCTCTCTAATTTTTCACATCCAAATTACTATCCATGCTTAAGGTCACTACATTGATTAGCGACTGAAGATTCATTCACACTGCTTTTCTGACATAATTGTTTACAAGAGGTCTAAGATGATTAAGTGGCAGAAAGTGGCAGCAATCATTCTCATCTTTTGACATCAAGAGGTCAGAGGCTACAAGCATTTAAATTAAATACAAGAATGTAAGTGATACCTCACGTAGTATATGGAGCAGCCTAGAAGGATCAGGCTGTATATATGGTATCGAGATGGATAAAGGGGGCACCTCCTAATGTGTTTAAAATAGAAACACACACGAAAGAGACTGTAATAGCACAACATGCAACTAAACTTAAGCTCACTTTTGATTACAAAGCTTCAACAGAGGAAAACAACTGCTTCAGTTCCTGAAGCTCATTCAGCCTTCTCTGGTAATGTTAAACCTCACTTACTCTGGCTGCAAAGTACCAGCTACAGCACAAATACCAGAAAGTTACATATATCTGAAGTAATAATACTTTTTTTAGGTTTGAGAATAAAACAAAAAAAAAAAAGCAGCTTATAGCTGTGCATTCACATACCTTTGTGGTGTCTGTTGACCAACAATAGCATTTGCAGTTTCTCTCAAATAAACCTCCCAGTCCATCTCAGGAATGTCTTGATCAGCAGTAAATGGGTACCTACATAAGAACAGTATTTTTAAAAAAATTAAAATCAAAGTAAACTCTCACCTATTCTAACAAGGCCTCAGAATTAAGTTAATTTATGTGTCTGACTGTAAGTTACATTAATTTTTATCAGAGACTTACTGTTGTACTCTGCAGGACTCACACATAAGTAGTGCTTTCCGAAGATTCCTGCCAGATTTCTCTGCAAGCCTTTGAGCCAGCTCCTGTGGAAGAGTCAGGCCTTCTTTCTTACACACACTTGACAAGACATGGCAGATCTAGGTGGGAAACAGCGGGACAACATTTAGCAGTTTAGCACCTACAGATTCCCCTGCTTGAAACACTTCTTGACCAGAGACAGACCAGTCTTTCTTAAGAAATGGTTGACAAGTCACCCACCACAAAGAAAAACTAGGTCGCTTTGTGGAAGTAAAATTCTTGTTATGGACTTAGGAAATATTCATCTAGTAAGAATTTCAAAATAATATATTTTGCTTCTGTTTCAACATACATCTTCAACACTGGGAGCAGGCACTCGTACAGCCAGGCATCTGCTTTGAATAGGTCCTATAATTTTTGACATGGAGTTGCAGCACAGGATCAGTCGGCAGGTCGCCATGTACTTCTCCATTGTTCGTCGCAAAGCATGCTGAGCGTCTTTAGTGAGTTTGTCAACTTCTGTTAACAGCACCACTGAAAGATATTAAAATAATGGATTATTTTATTAATATCAAACATTTAAAAGAAAATTAATACTTTGACATACAAGCAATAATACCAAAAATAAAATCATACAAGCAGAAAAAGGCAGCATGGTTCCACAGGCAGGAAAATAAAAGATTAAGACAACCTGCATGCCTTTTTGGCTGCATAATCTCCTCCTTCACACCCTATATTCATGTCCTAGAATGTCAACTTCTTCATAGTAAGGCCCGCAACACAAGAATAATCCCAGTAGCTGTAGAAGCTTACTCTTTGATAATTACTACAGGAACTTTTAAAAGGAATTTTTAAGTAAGAAATGCAAAAAAAATTATGGCATAAGGACATACCAAAAAGCACAAATTTGTTAGTGACTCCCCTCAAAACATTCGATATTTAAAAACAAATGTCTTAGCTTAACAATGAGAAAGCTGCCTTGTTATTGTAGCTGCAGCACCTTTCCATCGTCTTGCAAAGAAAAAAAGGAAAAGCGTTTTGAAAAACTGCTTCAGAACAGTCAGAAGACACCCAATATGAAGCAGCTAACCTGACCAGCTACCTTCTGCAAGGGTTCCTCCATAGGCAACTCATAGATGGTTCACTTCAGTACTCTGAATGGTCAAGTGAGGACAGCTTGAAGGAAGAAGTCAGCCCATCACTCCCCTTCCATTCCTCTTCTGGTTATATATGCAGCCTAAGGACACCAGCCAGCTTACTAGATAAACTGAGGTAATGACCACAGCTGTAAGGATATACATTAATAACTGGTAGAGCCAATCAGTGTCTAGCAGCTTAGGTGAAATACAGTATTGTCTGAGAAAAATGAAATAACATACTAATTTCATGGCCATTTTCAACTAAATTCTGTTCTACTCCAGCCATCAAGATTTCCTTTCTCCTTCAATCTCTTGTTACACAGTTCTGATTCTGTTTTAAATTAGTCATGGAGAGGGAAAATGAGCCAGTTGTATCAACTTGTACCTTGGAAAACTCAGAGAAAACCTTGTTCTTACCCAGTGTCCTTACGAAGTCTTTGGACAAAATGCTTCTCAACTCTGCCTAAACTCATCCCCCAAAACACAAATAACCAGCTAACACCTACCTACACAGCACCATTTGCCATAAGGCCATCCTGCCCCTCAACTCAAAATTAAGCCTCAGCAGCTCATAACTCACTACTACTGTAGATCATTAAGCCACTGTGTGTTTCAATGGCAGACTTGGGGAAAAAAGGAAGAATCCCAGCTCCCTCTACTCAGCCACAGTCATTCAGCTACACTCTGTCCTCCTAAGAAACCAACACAAGAGACAACCTCATACCAAGTATTCAATCACTCAAGATATTTCCACAGTGAAAGAAGAATAGGAGGCTGTTTAATTTGCGATAGGTTCACATGTGCCCTCATGCAATATACAGGTAAAAACAAAACAATCAGCTGAAATCTCTGAAAAACAAGTTTTAAAAATACTTTGACTATTTTTAACTGGTTTTACTCACCTTTAAAATCTCGTTGAGTACTTGTCTCAAGCTGCTGGGATTGTGCTACTGTCTTCAAGAGTTCCTGAATTACCACACGATCATTGTTTCCTGCATCACTGTACCAAGAGTTTGAATAAAACTTACTTTAAAAAAAATAAACTTTGTGCTGCAAATGAAATACATCCTGTCCTTGAAACTGAACTTACTTTTCTGGTGTGAGAAATTTAAAATTTGTTACTTGTGGTTTAGGCAAAGACAGGCAATGTGAACATTTTAACCCATTAGAGGAATTAAAATTAAGTCTAACCATGTAATAGGGGGCCTGACTCACTGACTGATGTAAATGCACAGGGCTTTTTCCCCTGTAAATTAGATGTCACGCTATGAACAACCTATACCTTTAATGTAAACGTGAATGGGACACAATGAAGTTAAAGATTTAGTAGTAAAAGATTGATACTCAAAACTATTACAGCACAGATGGTTAGCTTTTTTCCTCTTAAAAGGCAGGAAAACATGGGGAAATGCTAGATTTCCTTGCTGCTTTTCCTATCCCCTAGAGTAGCTGTGCGCAACTTTCTCAGTGCCCAGGTTCACAGTTCAGCTAGATTCACTCAGATTTGACAGCCACCGGGGACTGACTTGCAAGTTAGATTACTGAAAAAGCAAAGAAAGAGGGGAAAACCCCCACTCTTTTCAGCACCACCAGACTACGCAGCAGTAGCTGTGCAATGTTCCCCAGGAAAGCAAATGAAAATGGCATTTGCAGGTTCTGTTTTAGTCACCAGGACCTTCCCCATTCTACCAAGAAGGCAGCAGAACATACAGAAGCATCCTGGCTCAACAGTTCACAATCTGCTGAAAAGGCTACACTGACGCAGACTGCAGAGGTCTGTCATCCTGCAAGGGAGCAGAGCTGTGATCACAGCACAAAAAACAAAATGAAACAAGCCAGGACTATTCGTGAGCCAGGACAATCTTTGGAAATGTGAAGTGATTAAAATAATATTCTAACATTTAAAGGTAAATTGTTCTCTGCAGTAAGACAGAACCCAGAGTTACAATTTCATGGTGGAAGATTATCCTTGATATGTGACCATACCCAACATGCCAGGAAAACAATGAACAAAAGGCAGTTACCACACAAATGTTAATTTTTGTTGCTCCTTATTTTTTCGTTACTCATGTACTCAGGAGAATCCCATTTTAAAGCATTTACCCAAACTAGTCAAGGGACCAGCAGACAGACAACACTTTGGAATTCAAACAACCTCCTTTTGGAGGAAAAAAGGACTGCTCTATCTAATAAAGTTCCATAATAAATTCAATGTCTGCAGGGTTCTTCCCAGTAGTTCATTTCCTTTCTGTTAGCCATTTATCATGCTCCATGTTACTCAAGATGCACATGGTTTCGCAGTCTTGTAATTGCCTATAGCCCAGCACACCCAGGTTCACCGTCTGGTCAGACAGAAGCGTGGCAATTGCTTGATCACTTTGAACCAATATATTTATCAAAACATTAAGTCTTAATCAAAACTCAGCACTACCATTATACAGAAAAACCAATGCAGCAGTTCTACATTTTCAAGATTTTTATATTTAAATCCAATTATTTTATAAGTTTCAAACTAAATCTAGTAATACTTCTATTACTTTCCATAGAGCAGTATTAGGTTATCAGAGCAGAAGACTGAATGGCCAGACATTTTATAGCACCAAAATGACATATTCAAACAGTTCATTACCAATAAGAGCCTAAGCTTTAATTATTCAGGCCTGTATCAAAATTCCAGCAGATACTCACTAATCAATACACAGAGATTAGCTGCAGAACAGCTTTTAAAGGAGACACACACGAGTACAGTTTCTAAAATGAAAAGCAACACGAGAAAAAATGTTTTGCAATAAGCACAAAGCTAAAAATTACTTCAGGATACGCAATGTTTTATAAAAGCACAGCTCAGTCAAACTCATCATGTCCAAAGCCTCCCAGTGCACAATGACATTTACCCTCATGTGATTTAAAGCAACATTAAAGGGTTTCAGGTAAATACAAGTATTTACTTTGGGTCAGTGAACTATCACCAGCAATTTCACAGCTGTCAAAGAAGACATACAGAAACCATTACAGCTTCTGTCATTTAAATCAACACCTGACCTCACTCATGACAGGATTCCCAGTACTTTGTGGCAGTGTTTTTTCCCTGTGCTCTGAAATCTTAAAATAAAGAGTTACTGGATAAACTTCACTTACTTTCAAATCATTTCACTTTTGTATTTGTGAGAGAACTAACAATACAGGGGTGATGGTTCAAACAGAAGTTCTCAATTTCAACCTAAATGGTTAAACCTATGAATCCAGAAGTGTTACCTAGTACTCAACATCCTCACGCCAATGCGGCTAGTTAAGCAGAGCATTACTGTCTTTCGTATACAGCAATGCAAATTCAGTTCACTTGGAGCTCTTCAATTAAAAACCCTTTCCCAGCTCCCATTTGCAGTCCAAACCCACAAGCCATTATCTTATTTTGTCAGGCCATAAATTGGGCAATCAGGCCCTTGTACACCCAGGTTGAAACCACTTGCAGTATGACCAGCAGCTTACATTTGAAGTGGGACATTTGAACTGTACGCTTACCTTGGGTTAACTTCAAGGTGATAGTTACTTGCAATGGTGCTTATTTCAATTTTCTTTTTAGAAGGTGCCTACGTAAGGAGTAAAAACATTTCAGAAAGAGCATCCTAAAGATCTGATACACAAATTTACCTTACTGATTACAACTGGCTAGGTCACAGGCAAAACAAAAGTCTCAGAGATCAAAGAACTGCTGCAACACTAGACTTACACATCTCCTTCCCCCTCAACCCCATCCCCAAAGGAGAAAATGAGTACTGACATATCATCCAGCCTGTAGAATAACAATGCTAGCAACATATAGTACATTCTTCTGTATACTCCAGTTACTGAGTTTCCTAACAAGAAATCTTATTATTGGAATTTGCCATTCAAAATAAGTGATAACCTTATTCCTCCAAAGAAATGTTTTGAAGGGAAAATCCTGTGGATGAGCTGGAGAGGGTGTTCACTTCTCTTAGCAAAGGATTTCAGGTTCAGTGGAGCAGTGGAATAGGCTGCCCAGGGAGGTGGTGGAGTCTCCTTCTCTGGAGATATTCAAGTCTCGTCTGGACACCTATCTATGTAATATGAGATAGGGAGCCTGCTTTGGCAGGGAGATTGGACCCGATGATCTCTTGAGGTCCCTTCCAACCCCTAAGATTCTGTGATTCTGTGATTCATTCTTGGTTTAATGAAAACACTAATATTTATATCATCACTGAATTTGTGTCTGAAAAGTCATGCATACTCTATGTTTCCTATCATTCAATCCAAGTATTGTATTGGATTGTAATACATCCATTACTGAGAATTAAAAAGCAAACATAAAAAGCCCCTACTTATCAATAAAGCTTGACAAACCCTTGCTGATCAAGTCTTCCACAGTAAGGATTTTGAGTGGGTAATACAACCTTTTAAGTAACAATCAATTAAATGCCTAAGACAATGGCAGAGAGAATTAAATACTTTCACACACACCCTATGCTGAACATTCATCTATGGGAATAAGAAGTTAGAACTTTCATGTATGAAAAAAAACCCAGTGAAAACAGTTTAAAAAACAAGAGCTACCTTTACAAATACAATTCTATACATCTACTTGAGAGCTAGCCAATTACAACCCTTGCTGTTGTCCAAACTGACCTGTGGGGGTAAAAACAACACTGAATAACCACAGGGGAAAAAAAGAAATAACGTGTAACATCCTGCCACTGATGAAGACCTAAAGAACAGGAATATCTGGCAAAAGCATTTGTTTCAGCATCCAAAATAGTCTGATTAATTACATCAAAGAGCTTGAGGATACCAAGTGCAAATAAAAACCAAATATTTAAACTCAATATAAAGGCCTCAAAGCAGAAATCCATCAGCATATAAATACCCACACTTCTGTGCAGCACATGGAAGATTGAATCTTTTTTTTTTACCGTTATAGTCTGATGCTCAATCCTCAGTTTCTCCACTCCTGCACCGTATAATTCCCTTAACAAACACATTATTCGTGTCTTTTTTCCAGCTCCTGATGGTCCATACACCAACAGATGAGGGAAGTCACCACACTGAACCTGAACACAAAATAACAAGATGAGTTAGCTAGAGGAATATTTTCCTTGTAAGAGAGTATTTGTCCATCCACTCTCTCCCGAGTTGACATCAAATGGCTTTTCCAGACACATCTCAGTCACAACCCAGTACCAAGAATTAGAATCACTGAATTTCTTTCCTTCAGTGATATTTCCTATAGAACACCATATTTTTCTGAGTTACCATATGTAGCTCATCTAAATCCAAACACCCTACTGCTCAACCACACACACAGACAAAGCAAAAGCCCACCAAAACACCACCCTCAGCATTCAAATGCTTTCCAGGATTACTGGAGTGACAGCTACAACACACAGTGTAAAAATATTAAAACAAAGTTTAAGGTGGATATATATGTGTAAGTATATGCATATATATAATTACTTTGTTGTTTCGTTGGCAAGCCTTGAACCTAAGCAAAGAAGCAATAGTCTGTACTGGAATGAAGTTAGGAGTTCATTTCTTGAAAAGCCAAAAGTCATGGCCTGGAGCACATCTGACCAAACCCCTCTCAGAATTAACATTATAAAGATGTAACAGTCATAAAGAAACACAGGACAGAGAGTAAATAGGTCTAGTGAAGAAAAGTCACAATGTCACAGGGAAGGGGGGGAAAACACCTTTAACATCCAAGCTATGACATAGTCCTGACTTTTATTCCCACCTCCTCACTTTAAAAGCTTCAACTAACTTTAGGCAAACAAGCTAAACGCTGCCCTCAGAGATATTGATCATTCTCAGCTAAAAGCTGCAGGAAGTATAGATGCACATCACTCCTGAAAGAGTCAGAATCACAGAATGGCAGGGGTTGGAAGGAACCTCTGGAGATCATCTAGTCCAACCCCCCTGCCAGAGCAGGATCACTTACAGCAGGCTGCACAGGACAGCACCCAGGTGAGTTCTTAATGTCTTCAGAGATAGAGACTCCACAACCTCCCTGGGCAGTCTGTCCCAATGCTCTGCTACCTTCACAGTAAAGAAGTTCCTTGGCATGTTTAGGTGGAACTGCCTATATTCATGTTTATGCCCATTGCCTCTTGTCCTGTCACTGGGCACCACTGAAAAAACATGGACCCCATCCTTCCAGCACCAACGCCTCAAAGTACTCATAAGTATTCATAAGATCCCCCCTCAGTCTTCTCTAAGCTAAAAAGACTCAAGTCCCTCAGCCTCTCTCGATAAAAGAGATGTTCTGGTACCCTAACCACTTTCGTAGCCCTTTTCTGTACACTCTCCAGTAGCTCCCTGTCCTTCTCGAACCGGGGAGCCCAGAACTGCACACAATACTCCAGACAGCCGGGCCACAGTTCCCCACAGCCTGTCCCTTAGCGGAAAGGCCACGTTCCGAGCGGGGCAGGGAGCCAGCGGCCCGCTTTCCCACCGGCGGCGCTCGGCAGGGTAGTTCCCCCGAAGGCCAGGGCCTACAACCCGCTGCCGATGTGCGGAAGTAGCTGTACAGGCCGCAGACCCCCAACTCCCAGAGGCTCCCCGCTGCGGGGAGGCGAGGAGCCCAGTGACGGGCTCGCCTCAGATGGCGCCCGCCGCCACGGCTGGAGCCGGCGGGACCACCGGGCGGAGCGCACCGGGGAGGCCGCCAAGCGCCGCACGACGGGCCCAGCCTCCTCCTCACCAGGTTTCGGAGCTGCGCCGCCTGGTCGCGGTGGTAGTCCAGCTTGCCGAGGGACCCGGGCCGGTACTTGTCCACCCACAGACTCATGGCGGTTGAAAAGCGCGCGCCTCCCGCCGCAAGCCCGCCGTTCCCGAGCACCCCC